>BMAO01024424.1:0-39458 GCA_019973975.1 Trichonephila clavata | reverse complement strand
AGACAACGAGCGAGCGCTTGAATTTCTAAATTCACCACAATATTTTATTTCCATTCTTACCTCTACAAAGGGCACCTCCTTCTCCACTACCCAAAGTATAAATCAAGTAATAATTATCAAACTTTCTCATGAGCGACAGTAAAAGTAATGAGCAACTCCATACCTGAAACAATTCCATTTCGCTGGTGGAACCCACATCATCTTCCATTCCCCCTCTCTGGAACTCTTCTTTCCATCCCCCTCCCCTTTCCGAAACGTCGCTGACCTCCTTTCTAGGTCCGAAACTGGCCGGCAAATTTCCAACTCATTAGAAATCTGCCATAGTGATGAATGAGTCGACTATTCACACGTGTTTGGGTATACGCCTCCTTGCAAATGACATCTTCTTTGGCATATACGGATGTCATGACCCTTGAACCAGCGCTCCCCCTCTCTCTATCTGCATTCCCCCTCATTCATTCTACAAAACATTCTATTTCACTCCCTCCCTGTATCATTTTTTTTCGTGTTTCGCCATTTTTTTTTCTGTTATTACTATCTTTGTACCATTCGTGAACACGATTTTTTATATTTTTTATCTTTGCTTGTGTGGCATTGGTCGTGGAGTTAAAAGAGGTATTACTTTGAAGTTGAAAGAGGGAGGGGCACATCGCTTGAAATTTTAGAACAAATAAAAATGAAAGAAACAAAAAGAAAAAAAAATTGGGAAAGAATTTTTTTTTTGACGCCAGGACACTCCCCGACGATTTGGCGGATGGGTTTAGGTCAGGGTGATCGTATTTTAGAATCGGTGAAAAGTTTTGATCGAAATGTGTTGAAGATGATACGGGGGGATAATTGGACGCAGCCTTAGTTAAACTGAAAAATTTAGAAGAAAATTGTTTATAAATGGAATACTTATGAAACTTATTCACGAGAGAATATTGTATTCAATTTCTTTTTGTCTTTCATGGAATCATCTTGCATTCTACTACATTGCATTCTTAATTTAAGCCGTCTTCGTTTAATGTTATAGCAGAAGTTCCCAAACTTTTTGTTTCCTCGACCCCTTGCCATGTTTTCGGTTTGGGTTGCTTACCTAATATTGAATGTTTGCAAATTATAAACTTGAATGCCTTTTGACAGCTGGTATAGAGCTACTTACTTTAAAAAGATTCAAGTTTCTAACTGTAAGAAATACATGTTATTAAATTAAAATTTAATTAATACATAAAATAACTGATGAACAAACAAATGGTTTATAATGGGAGGGATGAATCTAGTGCTTTAATGACAAAGTTTCAATATTTGATATCAATCTTGTCAGGTTTAACCCTAAATATCCTCGATTTAGCAGTGTACAGTCTTTTTTTTTCTTTTAGAGATAGGCAACCGCTCTGAAACTCCATCTCACTGAGAAAAGAGAAATTAAAATCTTTCTCGCAATACTCCATAATTCGGGGAAAATATAACAGGTACGTCTTTTTAAAGCCAAAGTTGCTGTGATATCCATTTCTAAACTTTAAGATCTCCGTTACTGCCTTATCCTCTTGCAACGTGAAATTTTTTCAATGTGACCAAATTTATTGCCTACAGTGGTAATTACCACACACACACACACACACTGAAAGAAATCTCAAACCTAGTTTCAAAATCTGATTAAAAAGCATTTAAAAGTTGAACGTAAGTTAAAACGTCATTTTCCTGACAGATGTTTGCGGACAATTAAGGAACTGAGAAAATTCGCTACGTTCAATATTATACTCCTTTAGCTTCTGGTAAACAATGCTGAAATGAGGGTCCTTGTTTTAATACAATTTATGCTGCCACCTACTAATTACAAATTAACCTCATTAAATTTAGAAAAAAAATCTGTTAAATAGGTACAATCTGGTTTCTATTTGATTAAATTTTCTTTTAAAATTAAAGAGCCACTATCAAAGACCCCATTTACACTTCATGGGCCCCCAAATTATTTTTTCGCCGCCCTGTAGGTCGTCATTACACCCCTAGGGATCGATATAGACCAGTTTTGGAATCACAGTAAAAAGATAAGACCTGAATTTGGACTAATTTTTCTCCTATGAAAGAACTTAAGTATTGATATTATGCTCTCTCTTCGATATTTTATACAGAGAAAAAAGCATTATTTATCGTATAATTCCTTGTTATCCGATTTGATCTATTTCTTCTGGTTAAAAATAGGTTTTGCAATCTCGCGTTACATTTCAATCCAAGGATTTCGGATTACATTATCCTAATCCCATGATTAGAATTGGAATATTGATGAAAAATTCTTACTCATTAGCACAAATGAAATTACATAATAAAACAGAAAGCATAAGTAAAAAATTGGTTTAGTATTATTTATTGAAACAAATAAAAACAAAACTTAATTCATCTTAATTAAATAAAAGTAGTACATAATGAAATTTTAAAAAAATGATTTCTTGTGTTTCTGTAAACAAGCTTTTAATAAACACAGATCCTTCAGCTTTTCATCGGGTCAAACGACTTTTATTTTTGTTATAAATTGTCCTCCCGAAGAAAATACTTGTTCAGACTACAGTACTACGCTTTATCGTCATTAAAATAGGAGTATATTCTTTCCAGGTAGTCACCAAGTCTCCCTCCATTTTCAAAAAAGAGACATTTCTTTTGATGGCAGTGTCTCAAATCTAATGGGCTACTTTGGTACACATCCCTCTTTGATAACATTATCTAGTTCTTCTGCTACACTTAATAGTTTTTGAGTATAAATTGATTCAATAATTGAGTCAGGAATTAAGTCAGTTTCAAGTGTTACCTCATTTGAATTAGAAGACCCAGTTGCATGAGCTTTTAGTAATGCAGTCGGATTTGAAGAGTGTCAAGTAGGTCGTATATTAATTTACGCGTTTAATTGAAGAAGGAACTGTGACAAATTTTATTTCTGAGACGTTGCTTGAACCATTGTAAAAGTATTACAGTAAACCACTTACACTGCTGTGGCCACCGTAAATGCAACACCAAGAAAGACAAGAGATAGCACAACAAAATTTATTTTGTAGATAACATGTTGACCAAGTATCAAATGATTAAATTTATAGACTTCAGTGAAGTGTGGCTCCTGCCAGAATAAGTAGCCAGAGTAACCGACATTGTTGGAGATCACCGCTGCCACACACCTCGGCATTGATTCAAAGAGACTTTGGATGTGTTCTTGGGGTACAGCAGACCAAGCAGCTTCCACACGTTGCCAAAGTTGATCTGGTTTGGCAGCTGGGGGTGTAATCTAGGTCAATCGTTGAGCAACCATGAACCACATGTTTTCTATCGGCGAAAGATCCGGAGAGTGAGCCGGCCAGGGAAGCAATTCAATCTGGGGATTGACGAAGAACCTTTGGACAATGCGTGCCACGTGTGGTCGCGCATTATCCTGTTGAAATATGGCTGTGGCCAAGCCCTGAAGGTAAGAAAGGACAACTGGCTCCAACGTCCCGGAGATGTAGCGCTGGCTGTTAATAGTACGAGCAATGCGTACTAGAGGAGTGAGAGAGTGATATCCAAAGTGCCCCATACCATAATACCCGGTGCAGGACCAGTGAGGCGGTGCATAACGCAGCTGTTCAGCATCCTCTCTCCACGGTGTCTCCAGACTCGAATCCGACCATCGTGGTGTTGCAGACAGATGCGTGACTCGTCAGTAAAGACAACTTCATTCCATTTTGCCGCCCACATCCTTCTTTCATCGCACCATTGGTGGCGGAGACATCTGTGGTTCTGCGTCAAGGGTAGACCAAGCAATGGACGTCTTGCGGACAGACCACTCTGCTGTAAACGGCGTCGAATGGTACGCGCAGACACTGAATGATACGTTACAGACTCAATGTGCTGTGCTATGGTTCGTGATGTGACTGAGCAATCCGTCACTTCATGGCACACAATTTGCCTGTCCTCACGTGAAGTGTGCACTGAGTTGAATGCGATCGACCACGTCGGTCCGTCGTACCCTCCTGCATCCAACGGTCACATACCGCATTACAGTTGTTTGGTTTCGTCCAACACGACTACCGATTTCCTGAAAGATAATTCACAATCTCGGTAGGCTACTCTATCCTTCCTCTGTCGAACTCGGATACTTGATCAAAAGCTAATCGCTGTTTTCTACGAGACATAACTGATCGTTTTTTGAAAAACCACAAGAAAAACACAATTGCCGAACTTGAAAGCGTCGAAATCTCCAAGCCTTAAATAGCGCTTTGAGGTGTCGCCACAGGCGTGCGTGATGTGTGTCTGCGCTGAAATTTTAATCATTTGCATATCTCACCTCCACTAATGCATGCTGTAAATTTCATGTTATGTGCGTGCTTCCTTCAAGGTGTTGCATTTACGGTGGCCAGCAGTGTAGATCTGTGAGACGCTTTCCATACGTGAAATAAGAGTTACATGTAATTTTGTACTAAAAACATGGATAATTACACACAGAAATATTCTACATACATATTTCATAAAAAAAAGTATAAATTTTTTTGTAATTAAATTCTTAAAAACTTTAATGAGAAAAAAAATTTGAAATATAATGTAGACAAAAATTAAATCCCGGTTTAGCTATTTTAATTTTGGGACTTAAGGATCTGAAAAAACGCTGGGATCCCGGGGTTGCAAACCCTAGATTAAAACATGTTTCACCTTTTTCCTGCTATATCTTAATGTTAAATGAACTGTACTTTTACATGCTAAGATAAAATATCAGTGGTGCACACAAGGAGGGTGTCCTAGGGGTCTGGGCACCCACCAAAGCCCTTGAGTTTTTTTTCGATTGATGATTATAATATATATATTATATATATATATAACGTAAAATTTAATTAAGTATTGTAATTAACAATTTATTTTATTAATTAATGCTAATTATTAATTCAATAATTTATTTTTTACTGTTTTTATTTACAAAATCAGAAGATCAATTGATGTTTTCTTGAGATATAATACAAGTTCGTGGACTTTCGACCATGGACACCCCTTTGAAAAATTTTCGTGTGCGCTACTGTAAAACATTATTTATTTATGGAATATTTTGAAATTTCCAAGAAGGCTATATTGTAAACATATGTATGAGTTACATTGAATCAAATTTCTTGAAAATTGAGACATTTTTTTGTTTGAGAACGTGCTCCGCGTTTTGTTCAAGTTTTCATACGCTTGGCGAAAACAGCCTTAAGCTTAAAAGTTTTACCGTTTTCATAGCTCAAAATAACAAGTGCTGAGTTTTTATAAATATAATATTTGTTATAAACTTTTAAAAGTTATGCTTCTCTCTCTCGGGTTTAGCAATTATTATCAGAATTGATATGCCTATATGGATTGTAGAATCTATATACACAGCCTAATGAGCCTAATAGCCTAATGAGTATAGTAACCATTCTGTTACGCGTAATAAATAGATTGTTAAATAATCTTAGTTTAATAAGATTGGATATGATAGTGATGGATAGTGGTTATTCAGTGAAAATGTCCTGTTAGTGATGGAATATTCTCAGTTTATACTCCTAGATAATACCTCTCCTCTGTAACAATAGATTATCCACGCAGTTTTCTTCACTAGCTAGGGGTTTTCCCTGTCCAGCAAATTGGCATTTAAGCTTGAACAACTCCTCACCACAAAAGGATGTCACTACCGAATAATATATAAATAGTAGACGATTAATAATAACATGGTATGATTGTATAGAATAATACACTGCTGGTCACCGTAAATGCAACATCCTGAAGGAAACACGCAAATAACATGAAATTTTCAACATGCATTAGAGGAGATGAGATATGCAAATGATTATAATTTCAGCGCAGATACACATTACGCACGCCTGTGGCGCCACCTCAAAGCGCTATTTAAGGCTTGGAGATTTCACGACTTCAAGTTCGGCAATTGTGTTTTTCTTGTGGTTTTTTCAAAAACGATCAGTTATGTCTCGTAGAAAACAGCGATCAGCTTTTGATCAAGCATCTGAGTTCGACAGTGGAAGGATAGTGGCCTACCGAGATTGTGGATTATCTTTCAGGGAAATCGGTAGTCGTGTTGGACGAAACCAAACAACTGTAATGAGGATATGTGACATTGGATGCAGAAGGGTACGACGGACCGACATGGTCGATCGCATCCACCTCAGTGCACCACTTCTCGTGAGGACAGGCAAATTGTGCGCATGGCAGTGACAGATCTCTCAGTCACATCACGAACCATAGCACAGCACATTGAGTCTGTAACGCATCATTCAGTGTCTGCACGTACCATTCGATGCCGTTTACAGCAGAGTAGTCTGTCCACAAGACGTCCATTGCTTGGTCTACCCTTGACGCAGAACCACAGACGTCTCCGCCACCAATGGTGCAAAAAAGAAGGATGTGGGTGGCAGATTGGAATGAAGTTGTCTTTACTGACGAGTCACGCATCTGTCTGCATCACCACGATGGTCGGATTCGAGTCTGGAGACACCGTGGAGAGAGGATGCGGAACAGCTGCGTTATGCACCTCCACACTTTTCCTGCACCGGGTATTACGGTATGGGGCGGTATTGGATATCACTCTCGCGCTCCTCTAGTACGCATTGCCGGTACTTTAAACAGTAAGCACTACATCTCCGTGGTGTTGGAGCCAGTTGTCCTTCCTTACCTTCAGGCCTTGGCCACAGCCATGTTTCAACAGGATAATGCGCGACCACACGTGGCACGCATTGTCCAAAGGTTCTTCGTCAATACCCAGATTGAATTGCTTCCCTGGCTGGCTCACTCTCTGGATCTTTCGCCGATAGACAACATGTGGTCCATGGTTGCTCAACGATTGACCTAGATTACACCCCCAGCTGCCACACCAGATCAACTTTGGCAACGTGTGGAAGCTGCTTGGTCTGCTGTACCCCAGGAACACATCCAAAGTCTCTTTGAATCAATGCCTAGGCGTGTGGCAGCGGTGATCTCCTACAATGGCGGCTGCTCTGGCTACTGATTCTGGCAGGAGCCACACTTCACTGAAGTCTATAAATTTAATCATTTGATACTTGGTCAACATGTTATCTACAAAATAAATTTTGTTGTGCTATCTCTTGTCTTTCTTGGTGTTGCATTTACGGTGGCCAGCAGTGTAGATACTTGAGGATGATATAGCCACATTAATTTGTGCTGGAATCATATTGCCGTAGCCACTTTTACGTTTCAAGTTAATAAGGTAACTAGTTTTTTTACAATGAAAAGGACGACGAAAAATTTAAGAAAAAATTTCAACGTAAATATATGAAACATTTTATTAAACTCAAACAAAAATACGCTAATTACGCTTCGATCTCTTTTAATTATTTACTTAAACGAGTATTTTTCCATTGAATCATTTTTTGTCGATATATCATTTTCTAATACATCGGAAATTTCGGGGTAAAAAATATCCTTCATTTTGAATTTAACGGTAAGTGCCGCAGCTAAAGAATCAACATTCAATCTTGATTTTCCCTTTTTCCACAAATCATTACCAACTGCAAAAACTCTTTCAACTGCAGCATCAGTTTCTGGGCTACACAACGTAAATTCAACAAAAATAGCTAAATTTTCATATGGAATGTGTTCATTTTTGAAATGATTAAATATTTCAGCCCATTAATTTATTTATCGAAATTATCGGAAATTATTAATTTTTAAAACCCATACTAATTTTTCTTTTTCAGTCGGAGATTTCGAAAATAATCCCTATTTTAAGCTTAATTTGAATTTTCTCTGCACTCCTAAAAATAGATGAAGCCGAATTGTTTTTGCCGCAGACTCGTGGCGGATATTGTTTAAGCGGAAAAGATTGAAAAACCTATCACGAGTAGAGTTTCTGATTTCAAAGTTTTTCTTTTTCCTGGAATTTTCGGGGAATCTCGGAAACAAAATAATATTTTCCACTATTTCCAGGAATGACAGTTCTAAATCTACAAAGTCTAAAATTTCAAAAATCTGAAATTATTATAAAAATTGAAAAAATTTTAAAGCCTCATCCAGTTTTATTCTATTTAATTAAATTTCCTTTGCTTCAAATGGCAGCATTTCTTGCTTGCTAATAGAATAAGATACGACTTTTTTTTTGTCTCTGAATGTCGTTTTCTAATTTTTCGCCCCCCCCCCCCAACGTTGAAGATTTCTCTTCCAAGGTTTCCGTGCTTTCTTTTGAGTACGTTAGTGATTCATTTTCCTCGATAAAAAGCCTTGTCATAAATATTTCAGTTCGTTGAATTAAAGAGTTTTTATTTGGCAAATGCGGAAAATCAACAATAACTTCAGTAATTTGTTTTCTCCCAAAATTAAATAATCATATTAAAATAAAATTCTCCCTACTATTTTTAACCAGAGAACATTTCATATTTTTCGCAAAATCTAAATTTTATTGGTTCATTGTTTCAATAACGATAACAAATACTCTGGAAATTAGTGACATTTTGACTGTGTAGTTTTCCTAAGATAAAGTTTTACTGACATAGGGCCTACTAACATTGTAGTTTCAGTTTCTACATGTCAAAAATTGGTTATTTTTTAACATTAATTAATGGCATTGAAATTGCTGATTTCGCCTCTGAAAATTTTTTAAGTATTGTCAGAAAACTTTCAAAGGGTTTTGTTGTTTAAGTAAATAATCTTTTTTCGCGATCAAACTCGGGAGTTACATAATTTTTATAATATATTATTGAGGGGATCTTAATAATTTCAAAACCTTTTATTTTTCGATTGTTTTTTTATAAAAGTCACCTTTTTTCCCCTGGATAATCAAAATGAAACATAGCATCTGATGCTAGGCCACCTAAGCCGAATGCTTGTGTAAATCTTCAATTAAATCCTCACTTTCAGCAATATCGTCTTCATGTGATATATTTTTTATATCAACAGTGCTTTACCAAAACTTCAATTTTTAGCGCGTTTTTCACGTAGTGGAAAAAAAGCGCTATTAGGACGCAAATTTCGTCTTCGTTCCATATTTTGTCGTACCTTTTTCTCAGCCAATAAGCAACCAATTGACCTCGGGTTTTCGGCATTAGGTCGCCTTTGTGCCCTAGATGAGCCGAATCATGTTTAAATTTAATCATTTTTAAATTTTTTTTTAAGTACAGTACTACTTTCTATTAGTAAAAAGTTCATTAGTTGCATTATTGTAAAATATACAATAATGCATGTGAGAAACGCGCTAAAATTACTTGGCCATGCCAATGATTGATATCTTGTTTTTAAATTTCTACTATTAGTTCACACTCTTCCTATATATATATACATACATATCTATACAAATAAATAAAATTGAAGTGTCTGTTTGTAATTTCAAATTAGCAGCTTTTTACTTAATGCACGAAAAGTATATACGGTACTCATAACAAAAACCAATTTTTAAAATTTTTGTCTGTCTGTCTGTCTGTCTGTTTGTTCCGGCTAATCTCGGAAACGGCTGGTGCGATTTTAAAAATTCTTTCACTAATGGGAAGCTACATTAACGGGGAGTAACATAGGCTATATTTTATTCCCGTATTCTTACGGGAACGGAAACTATACGGGTGAACGTGAAACTGAATGCCAAGATGAACGCCAAATTGAACGCCAAGCTGAGCTAACGAAGTCGTTGTTTTGGTTACTGGCGACCGATGCTCTTCATGAGACATAACAGTGTTACGCGCACATCATAATTCGCTGACACGTGCCATAATTTTTTTTTTTAATGATAGTTATCTCACTGTTCAGTTAAGTAGAGCATCGGCTGTTTCGGATGCACTTTTAAAAATAATAAATCAAGGCTTCATAAGCAAAAAGCAATGCAAGAAACAAAACAATTGATAAGTTTTAATCCTTTCTCTTTTTTTATTTACATTTTTAGTCACATTTAAACAATAGTTATTATTTGCTTAATATTTATATTGTAATCGAAGAATAATAATTTTCAAGGTATCTTTCATTTTTCTACCTCTCTGTTTTTCTTAATTCAAATTGTTCTTAATTTCTTAATTGTGAGTTTTTTTAATTCGTTATATTTAAGCTGTTTTAAACTTTAACAGCTGAACTTTAAGTATAATAATTAGAAATCGATGTTAAACATTGTTAGGTTTTATTCATGAAAATATTTCAGATTTTGATAAAAAACATAGCATTTATGATGATGTTCACAATCTCAATATAAAGAAGATTCGTGGTTGTGTGAAAGTTCCATTTTAGCACCTATAAACGACCAGGTTACTACGCTTAATCAGCGCATGTTAAATAAGCTTCCTGGTGAATCACAAACATACCTTTCCATCATACAGTTTACAATCCGGATGAAACGGTTAGTTATCCAACAGAATTTTTATACAGTATAATTGTGCCTGGTCTACCTCCTCAAAAGCTAGAACTTAAGTTGGCGTTCCCATCATACTACTCCGTAATTTAAACCCACCAAAACTTTGCAATGGTACTAGGTTGCGAGTAGTGTCATTGCAAAGAAACGTTATAGAAGGTCGTATAATATCCGGATGCGGAAAAGGTAACATAGTACTTATACCACGAATTCCCATAATACCATCGAACTTCCGTTTGAATTCAAAAGACTACAATTCCCTGTAAGTGTCAGCTTTGCTATGACAATTAACAAGTCACAAGGGCAAACGTTAAGCAAAGTTGACATAGATTTAACTAAGAGTTGCTTTTCACATGGCCAACTATACGTGGCATGTTCACGTGCGAGGAATGCCACTGGCATTTTTGTTTTAGCTCAAGAAAATCGTACACCAAATATTGTATATAAAGAGATTTTTCAATAAATTTAATACTGTATATAGAGGATGTTCAATAAATTTATACGAAAAAAAACACACAAAAATTAACAAAAACAAAGAAAATAAAAAAAATAAAACAATAAACACCAAAAAGCAGAAAGAACACAAAATATAAAAACAAAACATTGATTCACAAAGTAAAAAAATGACATTAAACTCTCTCTCTCTCTCTATATATATAGCGTGTATGTATTTCTTAACGTGGAATACAGAATTATTAAGTTTTCGTAAGATCTGTGAATTGAACAAAACACTTTTTTGAAAATTTCTACGTGAACGAAGTCGCGGGTAACAGCTAGTATATATATATATTGCTCAAATTTTCAATTGTTAATAAATCGTTACTTTTTATTCATCCTCTCAAGTTCAAATACGTTTTTTTAAACTTGTAGTGGATGACACTTGTTGATAATACAATTTTTTCAAATATTAGTTAATGAATAAATAGTAATAAACAAAAATAACAGTCCAACAACGTATATAAAAATAAAAACCTCGCTATGTATCCTTGTAGCGCAATGGAGAGCGTGTTGGACATCTAATCCAAGGGTCGTGTATTCGAATCCTACCTGGGATGACCTAATTTCTGAGAATGTGATTTATGTGTGTGTGTGTGTGTGTGAATGAATAAATAATAACAAACAAAAAATAGTCCAACTCCAGATATAGAAAGGAAAATGGAAAATAGCTTTCTATTTTGCCACTTAATATTGCGATTCTGTCATATGTATATGCATATTTATATTAATTGTAATTATTTAATAAAAAGTAACTAAAATAAAAAAAAAAATTTGTTGACCAAAGTAGGAATTGACTTTAAAAATTTTTTGTGTGAATATTATTTGTTTATTTCAAATACGATCATGTATATGGAGTTCGCGTAGCATAGGTTATATTTACAATTTATTTTTCCATACTTAATAATCATCATATGAACACCATAAGTAAAACATATCTACGTGCTTTTCAACTGTGATTCCTTTAGTTTAGCCTTTACTGCCTTTATAACATAGTTTTCTGATTATTTTTTTTTTGATATTTACATTGCACACTAAGGCAACACGAGCCACCTGGCAACGAATCTCGTAATTCTGAGCCTCCTTCAAGTGAGGAGAGCAACATTGGAGCTGGGATTCCCCATTCCTAACTTCCATGCCACGTCAAAGTGAGGATTTAAATGGACTCCTGTACATAGAGGGTCTTTAGCGGCTCTGAACTTCGAATCCGCTACCTCGAAAATGTGAGTTACGAGTTCACGACTGAGCACGAGCACTCGGTTACCACAGCCACAATTTTCTTCTGAAGAATATCCCCTAATTCCTGACCTTCCATAATTAAAGAATTTACCTATACATTGTGAAATAAATGTTTGAAGCTACAACGTAGTACACACGTGATCAGATTTAAAGAAATTTTATTTGCAATTTGAAGTTTAATCGAATCAAATTGCTTAAAGTATTCAACTCCCCTAAAATTGAGAATTTTTCAAAATTTGACAATTTTTTATTTATTTTATTTTATAGACCATCTTATTAGCTTTATAAAAATACCAAGTTTATTATTTTTCTTTCACTAGAACAAAAACTACAAGTGTTTTGGTAAAAGCAGATGCCATTTCTTTTTAAGCAAGATGTCATACTTTAAAACCCGTTTTACTCAAAATGTGTTTTTCTGAAAATACTCGAACGGGGTCAGTGATTGCTAAAATGTTTTAAAATTATTTAACTGAAATGTTTCTATATAAAAGGAGAATTGTTTCCGGTTCCAGGCTTATGGTCATTCTCTACATTTCTTCTTTGAAACTTATGTAAATAATTTCTGGACTATCCGCTCACTTTTCGTGCCCGTAACCTGCTCTTTGTTGACATAGGACACTGCTGCAGCCAAGCCATAATTCATACTGAATCACGATTCATACATGTGGTGTTGCTCAAACATGTCCTCAAATGTTTCCAGTGCCCCAAATGGCATTTATATAGTGTGTGGACTTTACCATTTCACGTTGTAGGGGTGGTTGGTGGTGCATCACCTGACGTCGTCTTCTTCGTCATCTGACTGAGGTTTAAAATTACGAGATCCGTCGCCAATAGCTTTTGTGGTGGTGGTATCTATATAAGCCAGTAACTTCCTCCAGACTGAAATGATCATTTTGGTTCAGCGGTAAGGTGGTATCGAGCGGTATTCTTACGGAATGGAAGGTACCAAGATCTCCTTCATTGGTGACATTGGGAGCTTTGAAAAAGAAATCGCAACATTCGCGCAGCAGTCGTGGTGCCATTTATCCACCGCAAATGCAACCAAGCCGTCAGACACATGTCGCAACCAACTTGCCGTCACACCCAAATGACACAACCAACTAACCGTCACACCCAAATGACGCAACCAACTAGGCGTCACTCCTAAAGGACACAACAAAACAAGCCGTCAGAACCTAATGGTGCAACCAACTGGCCGTCACACCCAAATGACGCAACCAACTAGCCATCACACTCAAGTGACGCAACAAAACAAGCCATCAGAACAAAATGGCGCAATAACACGTTCACCATAACGATATCGTTCGTTTGCCTACCGATTCACTGGTTGGGGAGTGTGTGGTGATAGTATCTAAATAAACCAGTAACTGCCTCCGGACTGAAATAATCAGTTTGGTTCAGCGGTAAGGTTATGTGCTTACGGAACAGAAGGTACCAACGAGATCGAATCTCCTTCATTTTCGTGTTACTACAGATTGCGATGTAAATTAAAATCAAATCTAATAAAAATTATGAGGTCCAACACCAATATCTCTCACATTATTGTCAAGAGCGACTTTAATAAACAATCAAGTAAACAATTTCGAAAACTAAACTTATTTTAAATTTTGATAAAAAATCTACCCTTTAGTTTATTAGTTGCAGAAAACGGACATATATTTTCGGGATTTTACATTCCCTTTTTTCACCTTCCTCTCTATTATGCCCCTATTTTATCCATTCCTTTATATGCAGATTTGTCTTTTTCCTAATTTAAAGGAATTTACTAAACAACCAGGAAATAAAATGAATTTCTAACATTTATTATTTGAATATAAAACTTTTTCAATATATATTTCAAGCACTTATTGTGTATTTACTCTGACAAATCAAAGGGAAGTTTCGTGACAAACTGCACATAAATTTCTACTCAAATATCGCAAACTAACCACTGCAACCGAACATTCAGCACTACTCAGTGAAGGATGGGAGCATGGATTCGAATATTTTGACATGTATCCTCGCATTCTTGTGGCTCCCTCCCCACTCCCGATTTCATTCGAACAAAAGCGAGACCGAGTGCCGGGATCCGGTTGGAATGTGTCGTGGAACGCGTGTCCCGCCGACGTGCATTGGTGTTGCCAGATTCAGTTAATAATTTCTAGCTTTATCGTTTGGGGTAAAAGATTTTAGCTGTACGTAATACAGATATGAATTCAGTTCGAAAGAGAGGTGGATATGTAGAAAGCTTTAAATAGATAATGAAAACTTCATAAAAAGGTACGTCACTGAAGATAAAAATTTTTTACGGAATAATAGACGGAATCAAACTTTTGAAGCCTATAGATTTTGTCAATTCTATTATTTTAAAGAAGACATTCCAACTGACATTAAACTAGTCACATTTTTATACCAAGTGATTATAAGATTTTTCTTTGAGACAAAGTATAGTTATATTTTTATGATTTTTAATGAAATTAAGAATACTCAAAGGAAAATATATGATCAGTAGAGCACACGAGGGGAGGGGACCCTTCCAAAACCCTTGAATTTATTTCCGATTTATTATCCTATGTATATAGTACTTGTTATTAATGCTAGTTATTCATTCAATAAATTTTTTACTGTTTTTTGTTCCCGAAAATTGACAAAATCAAAATATGTTGGGCGGCGTTTTAGAGCATGATACGGTGGCCGCGGTAGTCTAGTGGTCAAGGTAACGGACTCGTGATAGGTGTGTTATGAGTTCGAGCCCAGTACCACTAAAGACCAGCCGTGTAGGAGAGTGATGTACGTTAAATCTGTCGAAAGCTCAAATGTCATCTCGTTGGTGTGGTAGTTAGAAGAGGGGTGCCACCTCAGGTGTCGTCCTCGTCACTTGACCATGTTCAAAATTACGAGGTTCAATGCCAAAAACCCTCGTGTAGCTGAACAGTGTGACGTTAATATTCACTCAATCAATGAATCAATAGAGCATGATACGATAATGGTGAATTTTTGACTCTGGATCTCCCCCCCCCCCCCGTCCCTTGAAAAATTCCTGAGTGAGCCACTGTATATGATTGAATATTTAATATATTTCTTTTAAACTGTATCAATATTTATTTTTAATTATCAACCCTAAAGGGCTGTTGTTTTAGCTACCAATGATTTGTATTTGAACACGTGTCAATTTTTATGCTTTCACCAATAAATTAGTTTAATTTTTTCAAAAATGTATCATAGCAGAGAGATAAATTTCTCTTATAATGTGTATTAGATTAATGTAAAACTCATACTAATATTAAACAACATTTTATCAATCAATTGATGTATTACAGAAAGTTATACTTTATCAGGAATTTAAGATATAGTCGAAAAATAATCAAATTATATTAATAATCTTTCGACCCCATTGTGATACTGCCTTTTTCCCCCCTCAAGAATCGTGTCTTCGTGATTTTGGCTTGTTTTGGCCTATTTTTATCTCAGACGATCTTTTCCACAAAAATTTATTTGCCTAAGATAGAGAACTTGGCGAAAATAATTTTTTGAAATCGCTCAAACAGTAATTGTAGTGGATTTCTATGTGTAATCAGAACAAAAAAAATTAATTCGATTGTTTGACTTATGAATTATTAATTGCTTTCAGAAAATTAAACTTTTAAAAATTTTATCGTGTGTATATGTATTCCTTTAGGGGCTAAAACTGTTCTTTGTGAAGCGTTGCGTATAACTTTTTTATGTACTTAATAACTATTTAGTGTTAACAGCAACTTAAACAAGTACATATTATATTAATATATACTTTTATTATACTAATATATACTTAATATAAAATAAATACTTTGAAAATTTAATTTCTTTAAAATACTCCAAGTTAATATTTTTCCCTTCGAGTGGCTATTGTAGATGCTTGTACATATCGAGGGGGAGGGGGATGTCTTATCAAGAATTTGTTTAATTTTTCTTATTATTCGTTGAAACTTAAAAAAATTTTTTGATGCTGTTATATGATTTGTATGTTCAATCTATGAGATTCAACAGTTTCTAATATGAATATAATGCTATTATTAAATCTCATATTGATTTTGTATCTGTGGTAATTTTTGATATTTATGCAATACTTTTAAAAATAAATAAATTCGAAAATTAAGGAAATTTTTTTATTATACTGTTGTTTATTTATTTTTTTTTTGTGTGTGTAAAAAAGAATTCTCAGTGAAAAATGCTTTATTATATATTCAGCTGTCTTTTAAAATAAATTTTTCATTACAAATGTTTGTTTATAGTTACAAATTACAATAGTGAGATTAATCAAATAAACTGATATTAATTAACGGAATGTTAAACAACATATAAAACATTTTTTAAGTATAAAAGTTTTTTTGTTTCCAATAAAATGATTAATTTTTATATTTTAAGCTTGTTGTAATTTATCTATGCATTTTCATAACCGTGTGCCACATATTCCACAATTTTAGGGTTTTAATACTTTCAAAAATTTAATTTTCTTCGATTTGATTATACAGATTCCAAACATTTTCCTTTTTAATAATTTAAATATGTTTTAGAAAATGTATATGTTTATCTATTTTAAACATTAAAATTAATTTTACAACAAGTGTAATACAAACGAGAATCTTTAACAAGAGTTTGTAAATTCAGTATTAATGTTATAGTTGAAAAGATGAAGACTCAAAAAGATAAGAAAATCAGACAAAGAAGCCTAAATAGTAGTAAATAAAAATTTAAGCGTGAACTTATTTATTGTCTTCATTGCTGGTCTTGTATATGAAATATGACTAAGGTAAAGTGCACTTACTGATTAATTATAGTTGAGGCGTTTTTTAAATGAATCAAAATAATTATTTCTATTAATTTAGTGCAATTCAGTCGTTTTACTGAAAAAATGCAAAATATCTCATAATATAAAAATGCAGTCAAACCTCCATATAACGAACCTTTATTTTGCGAATTTCTCTATTAAGCGAACTTTCTCCTGGAATCAAGAATATTTTACTATTTTCTTCGTAAAATTACCTCAAAATAGGGAAGTGCATTTTCTATTTAACGAATTTTTCTCCTTGTGGTTCGATTTTTTCTCACTTCTAAAATATTTGAGGACATTTTCCAAACATTTCTCTTATAGCTCATTTTATGATGATCAATTGCCCCCCAGAACTGGTTTTACCAGCTACATAACTCAATTAGAGTAATGAAATTGCCGTAATTTTTCAAGCAAAAAATTCATAAAATTAACAGGTTTTTTCAGTAATGAAATTTAAGGACGCATGTAGTAGTGTATGCTTAAAATTACTGGTTATAAAATAATGTATGTTAATAATTACTTGTAGGCTTAAGATTAGAAAATGTCATTAAAAATTCATTAATTTTAATATAAAGTTATTTTTTTAAAGTTGAAAATACAGCGGATAATGTTTTTCCATTCCTTGACAATGTTTTTTTTTCTTGTTCTCCTTGCAGATTTCTTTTTGATGGGTAAAATATATAAAATGAATTGATATTAATTTAAAAAAATATGAATAATTGCTCTCTAAGTAATATATAGTGCTTATATATAGTATTTCTAAGTAATAATAGTGCTTATATATAGTATTTATAAGTAATAATAGTGCTTATATATAGTATTTATAAGTAATAATAGTGCTTATATATAGTATTTATAAGTAATAATAGTGCTTATATATAGTATTTATAAGTAATAATAGTGCTTATATATAGTATTTATAAGTAATACATAGTGCTTATATATAGTATTTATAAGTAATATATATGTAGTGTTTATATATAGTATTTATAAGTAATATATATGTAGTGCTTATATATAGTATTTATTTGTTATATATAGTGCTTATATGAATTTAAAATTAGTTTTATGGTGTCTCTAAAGTATATCAAAAGATGAAATTCTATTTAACGAATTTTCCATATAACGATTTTTTTTTAGAAATTTAGCGACTTCGTTAAATAGAGATTCGATTGCAATTGCATTGCCATACTGTACCTCTATCAATATTTATCGCTTTAAATAGATATTAAGATATCACTCTCCATTAAATCAAGTGTGGTAAACTAGCCCATACCTGGATCTGGACTTTGGTACAAACTTCCCTATAGGATAGAAACGGGGGGTGTAGACCACCCCTCCTCTCCCTCCTGTTGAAGAATAATGTTAGTTTAACTTCTCACACAAAGAGGTGACTAGCATGTAATGCGAGTCTAATCGTCGGTAAAATATTCAAACGATGAGGCCGCACGTTCCTCTGTGAGACGGGACATTCTTTGCAGATCGTTTGAAAGCTCCCCTCCATCAGACGATACACTTCATTAAACAGAAGGCGTTCCGGAAACGCTCTGGAATCCTCCCTCCACAAAACCTTTGCAGTCGGCTTCACAGCAGTGGTCTTCTTTTTTATCCATACGGGGAAACTGACACAAAAGGAACAACGCAGGGAAAATAACAATAAAGGAGCACACAGGAAGGGGAAAAAAGTATGGGAAAAGGGTAAGACCCAGAGTTGTTCGGAAGAAGGCATTCTTTAGCGATATGTTGGTGTTTCGCTTCTCGTAACACTATTGTTAGAAGCGAATATGTTCATTGTCGCTTTGGCTTCATTGAGTTACAATGGAATTTTTAAGGATGGTGGGGGTGTACTTGGGCTGAATTACAGATAAAATTTGTGCTGGAGGTAGTTTTTTTAGGTGTCCTTTTGCAGTCATTAAAGTGCTAATGATGTTTAAATGTGGCGCATGTTTTATTCGTTTTTCTATTGCAATTTTTTTGTATGCTTGAAGTGCATAATGTCTTGGTTCTTAAGATTAGGAGGAGAAGGTCACTGGATCTTTCCCCTCTTCAAGATAAAAAAGAATCCAATTTCGATGCAAGAGCATGCTTATTTTTTTTGCAGTGACAGCCCAGGGTGGGCCTTGGCCTTCCCATGCAGCCTTTTCCAGGCCAGCATTCTTCCTGCTAGTGTTTTCCAATTTTTAGTTCCTAAAACTAGATATTTTTCTAGGCCATCTTAGATTTGGCCTGCCTTTTCTCCGTGTGCCAATTGGTTGGGCATTGAAGACTTTTTTTAGTGGTGTGGTCTTCATCCATTCTGACAACGTGGCCTGTTCATTTAAATTGTTGTACTTTGATGAAGTTAACTATGTCAGATTCTTTATACGAGTGATAGATTTCCAAATTTGATCTTCTTCTCCCGTTCCATTTTCTTGAATTCCTCCAAAAATAAACCTTAAAATCTTCCTTTCGTAGATATTTATCATGTTCTCATCTGTTTGAGACATGGATCAAATTTCACAAGCTCGAGTTAATACTGATCTTAAAAGACTTTTATACCATAGAATCTATTTTTTTCTTTTGATTACATTGGATTTCAGGTATTTCCGTATTCCATTAAAACATCTATCAGCCAAAGTAATTCTCTTTTGGATTTCAGTAGTATAATCGTTCCTATTGTTAATTTCCGAACCTAAACAAGTGAAACTGTCAACAACTTCAGAATTATTCTCTTCAGTTTTAAAGTGGGAATTGTTAAAACATGGTTTAGTGCAAGACGTGCATTTTGTCTTATTCTTGCTAATTCTCGGTCCCATCTTTTTTGATGGCCTTCTTCTCTAAAGATAAGAAGGCTTGTCTTAGTGCGGTGGAGCAATAATATCAAAGTCATCAATATAAAAGCCAACAATTGTATTGATTTATTAAAGAGATTTCCTCTGGTGCTGATGTTGGAATGCTAAATGTTTAATACACTGAAACTTCAACATAGATAATTTAAAATTTCATTTACTTATCCTGACTTAATATCTTAAATTTTATTAGCCCTAATTTTATACCAATTTCAAAAATTCAATTATCACATGACATATATTTTTCATTCATAACAAAATTTTATTAATGTTAACTATCCTTGGAAAATTATGGTTCTATTTCACATACAGTTCCAATTTAATGTTGCGGAAATGTGTATAGATTTCTTAACGTATGTTTCATCATTACGATTCAAATTTACTGTAGAAATATTTAATACAGCTTGAGATAGAAATGCATGGTGATTAGAATTTTTTCAATATAATATTACTTGCTGTTTTGGCTGATTTTCAAGAAAATACTCATGAGAGAAAAATGCGCGTTCTCAGTATTTCACCGACACTCTACTCTTATTCTTAATTAAAGAAATTGAGCAATTTGAAAAGTTACCCTTTCAAACTAATTCTTGCTTTAACATCTAATATTGGTAAAGAATTATCTTTAGAATAATTGAACACACATATATTATACACATATACTTGCAGTATAACTATTTTTTTGTATAGGTGAATTGAATAAGTATAGAAATCAAAATAGAAAGATAAAAAAAAATTTGAGGTCAAATTTTTATATTTTGAGCAATTTTAAGTAAAATGTAAATTAAATTTTAAGAAAACTGATTTAACAAATAAAATAGGAAATGAAATAAATAAATATAGCTTTTCACCCAGTATTTCCCTGATTCATCTTTATCAGTAAATATACAAATATTATCTAAAACACCACTTCGCTCTCTCTCACACCTCGCTCTCTCTTGCCCTCGCTCTCTCTCGCCCTCGCTCTCTCTCGCCCCTCGCTCTCCCTCTCTCCTCGCTCTCCCTCTCTCCTCGCTCTCCCTCTCTCCTCGCTCTCCCTCTCACCTCGCGCTCTCTCTCACCTCTCTCTCTCTCACCTCCTCTCTCTCGCAACTCGCTCTCTCTCTCACCTCGCTCTCTCTCACCTCGCTCTCTCTCTCACCTCGCTCTCTCTCACCTCGCTCTCTCTCTCTCACCTCGCTCTCTCTCTCACCTCGCTCTCTCTCTCACCTCGCTCTCTCTCTCACCTCGCTCTCTCTCTCTCACCTCGCTCTCTCTCTCGCACCTCGCTCTCTCTCTCGCACCTCGCTCTCTCTCTCGCACCTCGCTCTCTCTCGCACCTCGCTCTCTCTCGCACCTCGCTCTCTCTCGCACCTCGCTCTCTCTCGCACCTCGCTCTCTCTCTCGCACCTCGCTCTCTCTCGCACCTCGCTCTCTCTCGCACCTCGCTCTCTCTCTCGCACCTCGCTCTCTCTCGCACCTCGCTCTCTCTCGCACCTCGCTCTCTCTCCACCTCGCTCTCTCTCTCACCTCGCTCTCTCTCACCTCGCTCTCTCTCACCTCGCCTCTCTCACCTCGCTCTCTCTCACCTCGCTCTCTCTCCCCTCCTCTCACCTCTCCTCCTCTCTCTCTCCACCTCTCTCTCCCTCTCTCACCTCTCTCTCTCCACCTCTCTCTCTCACCTCTCTCTCTCGCACCTCTCTCTCTCGCACCTCTCTCTCTCGCACCTCTCTCTCTCGCACCTCTCTCTCTCGCACCTCTCTCTCTCGCACCTCCTCTCTCTCGCACCTCGCTCTCTCTCGCACCTCGCTCTCTCTCGCACCTCGCTCTCTCTCTCGCACCTCGCTCTCTCTCTCGCACCTCGCTCTCTCTCTCGCACCTCGCTCTCTCTCTCTCGCACCTCGCGCTCTCTCTCTCGCACCTCGCGCTCTCTCTCTCGCACCTCGATCTCTGATACAGACACAGACACACTATTATCTTTTAATCTTTTACGCTGCTGTGGTGGACGATTTCCTTAAATTCCATTCTCAGTCATACTTCTACTCAATGAAATAAACATGCTTTCTAAATGTTAAGTATTTAAGTGTAATAGTTCAAAAACAGAATTTTCTTATCTATCTTCGTCTTTGGGAGTCGATTTCCGTAAGCCCTGTGCTTAGCGAATCTGCACTGAATGTGATACACATGCGAAATCTGAACTCTGTAGCTCTAATAGATTCTCTGAGAAATCGTGAGGAGTAAGCGAACGAGTAGCTTTTTTCCTCTATAAATATGTATACAAATATATTTTTCAGTATTTATCTTCCTCTATTAAGGGGACATGGTACGATTTAAGCAAAAAATTTTAATTTAAGGATTTTCAAAAATATTTTGGTTGCCTCCTATGTGTGTATACTATGTAAAACCGATTTTGTGCTCAAAATTTCTTAAAAAGCTAGGCATTTAATTTTTTAAGGAAAATACTTCAAATTTGTGAAGCGATTTTAAAATGCTACTCCTCCTACAAAAATTTACGTACACGCATGCAATTTGATTTACAAGTACCTCAAGCTATGCGTAACAAAATTTGTATTGAGTTTTGCGATAACATGATTGGTATTTGCACAATACTTCTTTCTATGAACGCGTATTGAAAATTCTTTAAAGAATGTACAAATTCTGAGTTCAATTATTTTTAAAAAAAATAAGTATTGCTTTGATTCAAAAATGCATACAACTTTTTATTACATGTATTATTAGCAATAGGTAAAAAAAAATTCAAAGCATTTGGCACAATAGAAAAAAGCCTTAGCATTTTAAATGAAGACAAACTAGTTATTTTATCTTTCCGAGATAAGTAAGTTTAAAGTTTTGAAGTGCCATAGGGATGTGAATAAAAACAAACGCAAAAGCTATCATAATTCTATATTTTTTTAGTTTAGAGCTTTCAAATTTTGTCAGGTTATAGAAAAGTATATAAAAAATAATTTAAGCTAAAAAAAAATTAAATTTGAGTTTTTGACCAATTTTTGTCAACTGAATCGTACTGTGATTTTTTATAGGTGATTTTTTAAAGTTTTACAATATTTGAATAAACTTATACGTAATATTTTGTCTTCATATGTATCAATAGTGTTCTTATTTCACATGAATGTTTCCATTGGAGATTTAGTCAGATAATATTTTTTACCTTGCGATACCATTAGAGAAGGAAAATTCTATTTACGTATTTCATAATACATATTCCTTAAACTTTGTTTACTTAATCGAAAGCATAGAGTTTTGAAAACGCTGCAGTATTTTAATTTACGTACCTTATTTTAAATCTCCTAGGTCGATAGTGTAAAGTCAAATCCACAGGATAATTATAAATTCTAATTTACATTTTGCAATTATCTTGCAGATTCACGGTTACAAATAATTATCTACGAGGTAGAGGGTTTAAATAAAACAGCAGTAAAAAAATATTTTTATAAGACGAACGATAAAATACTAATACTCTACTGAGAGAATAATTGTAAAGACTTGTAAACAAATAATTACTCAGGTCCTCTTTTCGAAAATTACACTGGTTCGCTTCAAAATCACAAACAGCAATTTTTCATACTACCTTATCAAAACATTTTTCATTTCTTTTTATAGCTGGCATTTCCTCAGAAAATAAAACTCATTTAAAATATCTCCAAAAATTGGCTTTCATCATTCCTCTAGGATATACAAGCAACGAAGGAAAAAAAAGTCTGAAATGAGCGTAATGTTTTTGATCTATTTACAGAGAATAAATGAAAAAAAGATCTCAAAATCCATGGATTTCTAATTAGCATTACGAGTACAAGGCACAGAAAGAAAGCATAAGAGAAGTAGACCACTGAATGCGTTCAAAAGCTGGAGACGAAGAGAAAATGCAGAGAAATAAAAAAAAATCGTTTAAAATTTTCATTCCAAGCCAGAGCACATTTTTAAAGAGGCTTCGGCCCCGACATTTCTCAATTTCCTTTTCCTTTCATTTTTCTTTACTCGTAACTTTCTCTCTCTTTCTCTTTTGCCTTGTTTTGAATTAATTACTCCGAACCGAACTTTACGGACTCAATAACATCTGTGCGGAGATTGCTAAATTAAGATCTGCAGTAGCAAAGGCAGAAGGGAGAACTTCTGTAACAAAACTACGAAAGAGAGAGGGAGAGAGAGAAAAAGAAAGAAAAAAGAAATATAAGTAAGTAAGAAAAAAATGTATAAATAGAGCCGGACCATTTAAGGAACGATGATAATAATAAATTGAGAAAAAAAAGCGGAAGGACTTTTCGGAGATATAAAAATAAAATGTATAAAACGGATAAAAAGAAATTGCTAGACCCTGCTTTTTCCTATCGAAGATATATAGATAAATACGAACGGGGAAGATTCGTTTTAAAAGTGGTATAGTGTCATCGCTGGTTGGCAATATCGATGATTGATTGAAAATATGATCGATGGTAAATGATGTAAATTATTTATCTAACCAAAAGCTGATATTTTTAAAAAAAATGTAAATATCAATCGATAAAAACTTAAATTATTTTCTTCTTGATATGTATTCATACCTTTTAATTGATACGAGTACGATAAATACGATGATTCAAGTTGAATAATGATTTGAAGTTTACTTTTGTATTTTTAACACGCTTTCATAAGTTTCACTTGTATGTAACGGAATCTTAGAACTTGATTTTTACCCACTTTAAAAGATCGAATTAATTCGAAATTTTGCACACTTGTCAAGGACCGATGACAATACAATAATTTCATAATTTTGTTCCATTGTCCTTATCAGGATCGTCAGGAATAATGATAATCAGATTTGGGGACAATTCCATATACCACTTCCAGACCTGGCAACTTATTGCATATTCCATTTTCAAATTTGGCGACTAATTCCATATACCATTTTCAGATTTGGTGACTAATTCCAGATTTAGCAACTAAAAGGATAAAGTGTAACCCTAAAGCGAGTGTTTTTAATTTAAAGCTAATTTTTTAGTTCGAATCAGTGTAAAAGCGAGTTCTTTTTTTTAAACTGTAATTTTTTTTATTATTTAATAGTATATTGTTATAAGTATAATTTAATGACTGAAAAGTTAAACTTCTAATCTCTGGGTATAATATTTACTTATGCAGGTTGATTCATAATGAAATATTATTGATAAGTATTCTATGCTTTTAATGGTTAAAAAATTACATCAACAGGATTTCCTTTACCCTATACCTCCCCCCCCCCTTTTTTTTGTGAAATATCTGAAACAGAAATACAGTCAGACCTCTATTTAAAGAAGTGAAATCCCGAAAAAAAGCTAGTTATGTGAAAAATTCATTAAATGGCGATTCATCTTTTAATTGCACTTTAGGAACCACATAGGATAAATTTAAACTCTTAAGCACAATATATTTTTTAAAAAAGTAATATCTTTTTTTTGTAAATTAATATCTATTTATTTTATAAATCTTCCTAAAAAAAAAGAAATGTGCTAGGTAAACAAGAAAAGAAACATTTTCCAAAAATACAGCATATTTTAAACTATAAAAAATAAATTTTGTTTTAAAATTAATTTATTTTAAAGGTATTTTTTAATTTTAAGCATACAAGTATTTTTAAACATACATTATTTCATAACTGGCAATTTTAAGCATACATTACCAAATGCGTCCCTAAATTTAATTACAGACAAAATCTGTTGATTTTAATTGAGTTCATTTGGAAAATTACTGCAATTTTATTACTGTCGGCGAGTTGAGCACCTGGAAAAACCTCAGTTCAAGGCCATTGAACCCCATATAATGTGTTAAAAAAGAGAATAATTTGAAACATCCATAGATATTTTTAAAACAGGGAGAAAAAAAAATCGAATCACAACAGAAAAAGTTCATTAAATAGAAAATGCACTTCGCTATTTGGAGGTTATTTTACGAAAAAAATAGTAAAATATTCTGGATTCCGGGATCAAGTTCGCAAAATAGAAACATTCGGTAAATAGAGGTTTGTAACATTGAGGTCTGACTGTATTAATAAATCTACTTCGTTGAAATTGATTACGATTTTGATGATAATAATACAACAGCAGTGGGAGGGGGGTAACTTAGATTTCATAATGGTGTAATTTCGATTTAAAATTATGATTAACAAAATTTCTCTCGCGTTTAAAATTTAATCTAAAAGAAATTTAACTGAATTCTCGATATTGTTTAGATAAGAAAGCCTGCCATGCCTTCTAGGAAGTTTTTCACCGCAGCTGTCTTTCGGCAACTAAACATCCTATCGCCCTCAGTGCCTAAATGTTTTCTACATATAAACGAAGAAAATCTTAATTCTAGAGGGATTTTAATTGTAGGAAGACATTTATCTTCTAAAGTAACTTTTTTCTCGTTTTTTCAGCATTGGCTTTGATTTATTTGCAATAATCGACAAAGTAGCTTAAATGGGATTTTAATCAAATAATTGCAACAAATAATCAACACAAAAAAAGGTGATTTAAGGGTACTAGGACCTGCTTGAAAGAGTAAAATGCCAAAATAATGTTTATGGGACATATATATCTTTAAAAATTTTCAATAGAGATTAGATTTTTTTTTTATCTTAATAAAGATATTTTAATAATTCTGTAGAAATACAAAAATAATTCTTTAGTTAATTTTTTTTTGTGTTTAATATAAGTTGGACATAATTTTTGAGATATAATACATACTTATGTTTAGAAAGAATTTTTTTAAAAAGTTATGTCTTAAGAATGAAATTTTTTTTTTTGCTCATTTATAAAACAATGCACAAAATATAGCGAATTTATTTTTTTGAGTAAAATACTAAGATAGAATCTTTAAAAAATTATAAGATTTTGTAATTTTGAAAGTTTTCTATTTTTTCTCCCTTTTTCATATATGTAATTATTTTTTAAGAAACTATGTACTACTTCGACTAAAAAAAAGCCCACTATATCCACAGGTATCCTGTATAGAAGTATAAGAAATTAGGAACCATATAGTGCAATAGTTTTTTTAAAAAGTGTACCTAAAAGCAAGAAATTATGCTTTGGAGAAAAAGTAAAAAAAACTAAACATTTGTTTACTTTTTTGTCAATTACTTTTTTCATATTTTAAGGTTATTTTATCAACGAACAAGGAGTGTTATACATTTTTAGATTCAAAAAAATATGCACAATTTTTTAATGCCAAAGTTGAAAAATCGTTTTTTTGAATGTGTATGATGTCCCGGTTTTCTTAAGAATTTGTAAAACTACATTTTTCAGAACCTGAAATAGTAGATAATTATACTGTTACAAATATCTTTACGTGGAAGAGGGGGGAGGGGTTATGAGAATTATTTTTAAAAAACAATATCCTTTTTCATTTCACTAAACATAGCAGGCTATTTTTCTCATGCCTTTTTTTTGTTATCTTTTTTCTTTAATGATTAAAATTTCCTAATGTAAAATGCATAATATAAAGATGTGGAGTCGATTATAACTATCCTCGGAATTACACACATACTGAGAGAATATGTAAATATAACATTTTTCAGTCTAACATCACAAAATAGCTAAAATCTAATGTTATAAGATATTTAACCACTATAATAGTTTTAAAGCTAACTAAAGATATATAAACCATCGGTCAATAGGAAGAAAACCGATAGCTTAAAAAAATTATAAAAATTCTGAATTACATATATCAATAATGGAGGGAAAAATAGCTGCTTCCTCTATAAACCTCTCAAAACTTTATTGAAATTAAATTCGGCTCAAATATATTTGCTTTTTACATCTTTAATCATTAAATTACATTATTCTTAGTTTTCAAATAATTTAAATCAGATTAAAGTACCTTTTTAAATAAATTCAAAATTTCATGTACACAACAAAAATTTAATATTTTATTGAATGTGAAAAGTCTTTAACAATGAAGCGTGCATGGAGTTTTTTAACAGTATCTCCTGTTTGTGATAAGTATTATTTTGATAAATTAAATTTCAAAATTTCTACCATAAGATATTAACAATAATTTGATATAACCATATATATGTGTGTGTTGCAAAAAGAATCGGGAAACCTGAGATTCAGCGTAAGCAGTATCAAAAATAACATGACCGTGTTACTATGTTTGTGTAATTGTCTTTTTATTTTTCATTTACAGAATGTAATTAATTTCATTTTAAACTAACTTCCTGTGTGTGTTTTTGTTTCGAAACATTATGCGCAAATGATAAATTGCAATGTAGGTACACACGAGCTCTTACAATAACAATAATTAACAATAATTATAATTACTCTGCAAGATAAACAATACTTACCATAGAACACCTGGAATTGCAATCCATTCATACTGGAGAAAGAAAGAAATGCTATTTGTCTTCGATGATATTTTATATTAATTAAAATTAACTATTTTAACATATGTTTCAATGGTATTCACACTTTAGGAACGTTTAAAACAGTTATTCAGATTGAATTTCGAGGATTTGGTTTACATACCAGGTCAAAAGAGAGGTCTGTCACCCCTTAAGGAAATATCTTGATATACTATTGGTCTTTTTTCACTGCTACTGAGACCCATCCGATACTACCTTCCATGGAGCTCTATTATGTCGTATACCAGCTGATCCGTTACTAAATAGTGCATTTCAGTTCTAAAAAGAGTGGATGCCATAACATATTTATTAGAGAGCTACGTTAACTTTTAATCTTTTCTTTGAAAATAGGTTCGTTTTGTTCTTAGAGTTTTCGTTTAACTTTTGACGTAGTAAGCACCATTTCTGTTGTTGGCATTAGGAATGGACTGACTCTTAAGTTCATTCTGTAACAAATTTTATACGGTTTGTAAATTATTTAGGAGGTAGATGGCGGTGCTTCATCAATCTGTGTACTCCAGCAGGGTGTGTGTGTGGACTTCATTAAAAAGATTATATATATATATATATATTTATGTCTAAAAATTGCAACGATTACAAGATAGTCTTTGATGATTAGTATTTGATTAATGCAAAAGGTGATATGAAAGTATCAAGATATACAGTAAAACAGTGCTTCTCAAAACTTTCAATGCTTGCGACCCAATTTTCAATCATAATTTGCATCACTCACCCCTTCATACAATAAAAATATATTGTGTGCAATAATAATGCCCTTTGATGTTAAAGCTACAATGCAATTTTAATCATAAACCGTACAGATTATATCATGGTAGGTATTAAATTCTGTATGTGACAAGCCCATGTGAATCATTAGCAATTTTTAAACTTGTTCTTAATTTAGTATTGTGAGTTTAATTATCAAATGCATTATGCAGTACTGATACATTAATATAAGTATCAGTGTAAATGTGTAATTTATTTTTTATTATGTCCAAATGTATATTTTATTTTGCTTCCTTTCAGTAAAGTTGTAATTTTTTAAATCCTTTGTTTTTGACTTTTCGATGTGCCCGCGCACCCCTCGCAGGGTTATCACACCCCATTGGGGGGGGGGAATCACCCCCACAGTTTGAGAAGCACTGCAGTAAGAGAACCACCAATAAAAATAATAATGTACGTCCTGTTAAAATGATAAATAATTGTAAAAGATTTGCATTATTTGATTTTGTTTTAATAAAATCCTTAGGTTTACATAAGATTCTTGGATTTTATGTTAAATTAAAAAATTTTTATAAATCAAAACTTTTCAAAGAATAACAACAATCCAAAAATAAAGAGTTAAAAAGGCAAGTTTGGCTTATTTAAATAATAGCTAAGGTTCTTGTTTTTCCTAAGATTTATCTAAGACGTTTTAAAATAGTTTTTACAATTTTAGATGTTGTTTTGAAACCGTAATACATTTCAAAAAACTCAGTTTCATGTGGAGAACTGGAGAAATAAGTTGTCTTATAAATCCAGTCGGTATTCCGTTAAAATATTGATCAAATATGCTTGTTATGATTTAATTCTTTCTTTATTATCCAACCATTTCATTTGTACATTGTTATAAATTCTAAAGGTACTTATGATAAACTTTTCTATCTCAGTCAGTATTTTCCGGCCTTTTCATTTTCGTTAACTGTTTGGTCAAACAAGTTTAAATATATGATAGAATTTACAGTAAAAAGGGCTCAATTTTTGGCTGCATTTGTGACAATGTGGAGTGGCCCTTTTGAAAGTAATAATAATTTTAAAAACTCTAATACGAAATACTGTTTCAGAAACTAAGGATAAATAACAATAAAAATTTTAGAAGCCCCTTATAAAAGTACTAAATTTCTTACGATACTTAATGATTTAAAATTTCAAATCATTTTTTCTTCCTTACCAACGTACATATTGCAAAAGCCCTTATTTAAATTATCTTTAATCCGATCATCATATAGCTCTTTCCTAGCTATATATATTTAAGCAAAATTCTTAAATGATGAGATTTATAAGCGTTTTTCTTCCGCAAATGCTTGTATTTTTGCGTTCTATCTACTCCCCTTAGATCGTCATCGACTTCTAAGTGAACGACGACTGGAAAAATTTCTTTTCTCGGTCGTTATATTAAAGAAAAGGAGGAAAATAAACAAAAAAAGATGGAACATTTCCGCTTCGTCTGTGCACCACCTTTCCGCGGCACACCGGCGTCAACAAATGAGGATATTATGCATAAAACCCCCAAACAAATCTCGATTCGTCTCACTGTACACCTGAAAGAGAACGGGATAGAACGTACCTCCTCTCTCTATCTCTGTCTACAACTTCAAAAAGAGAGGAGGACGGAACGACAGAACGAGAGAGAAAATTTGCGCTGGTATAGAAGGAGGGAGGCGGTGGCTTCAGAAGGGAGTTAGATAGGGAGGGCGGGGAGGGCACTGGAAGAAGGTTCGGTTGCCATTCCGGGTGGCTAAGTTTTCTTTCGGTGCGGCTCGTTCCTCATTACTTTGACCAATGATGCGTGGATGTCAATTCCATTCGGTGGTGGCAACAGTCGGGACGTCACGTGCAAGGCGTGCACAGATGCCGTGTGCGCCGTGCACGCACCGATGCACGCACGAAAAGGGGTTGTCGGGGGGAGGGGGTTGGAGTGGATACGGATGGGGCTGAGTTACTGACTTCGAATCTGCTCTTAGTTCAGGGCTTTTCCTTCGCATCGACGACCTGTTGGAATTTACTTTCTTGGTTTGAGGGAGAAATTATGGTTAAAGGTGTATGCAGGGATCGACTACGGAAAAGTCAATAATTTGAAGCTTCGTTTGTTCGTCAATGGGAGTGTGGCATCAAGTAATATTGCAGGGGAATGTGGAAAGCAGGTTTATTTCGGGGTTTTGGAGTAATTGATATGCTGGAAAATTCGAAATATCTGTCTTAAATACGAGAGGAGAGAGATAAGTGTGCTGTAGATGCTATCTGGCTCGAATTTCTTCTTGATATAACGAAAAGATTTTTCTCTTTCCACTCATACTGGGAGGTAATTTAAAAGATATGTGTGGAAAAGCATAAATAATCATGCAGTCTACTATGGATTTATTCATCTCGAAATTTTAAGCAGAATAAGTTGAAATGAATTCTTTATAATACAATCAAAAATCACATTATGGAATCCTAGAAGTGATATACATATAGATATATATCGAACTCAAACTTGAACTCATAGCCTACCCACGCATATATATTTCAAAACTAAAAAAAGGAAGTGTGCATAGAAAGCAGTGGAGGTTCTATTATCAGGAATGATGAGATAAATTCAAATAAAATTCAAAACAGGGAAGAGGGGATTTCATTCGTAGAATGGTACATATCGTTTGAAATTTTACAATAGGTTGAAGATAAGAAGAGTGTGTGAAATGGAGTACCCTTTTAATTTTTTTTGTTTGGTTTCAAAATGAAATAAAATAACTGTGTTAATTTTATAAGTTCCTCAAAGTTTATGAGCAGTGTTTAAATTCTATAATTTTCGCATTTTTAAAAATGCTATTGCTATAAAAAAGAACTAACAAAAATTTTCTTCAGTACGGAGTAATATCTGTACGTACATAAATATAATCATAAATATACGACAGGAATATTAAGTTTAAGAAAACAATGTGCTCATCAAGTCATTTTTACTGACATTTGAATTAAATTTTACTGTGCAAAAGGAACCACAGTTTAAAGAAACAAGTTATTCACGAGGTAAAACTTATCTGCATACCATTTTCAAAACTATCATAATACAAATTTAAAGGGACACAACACGATTCAATTGACAAAAATCGGTCAAAAAATCAAATTTGTTTTTTTTTTGTCTAAATTTTTCTTTATATACCTTTCTATAACCTCACAAAATTTGAAAGCTCTAAACTTAAAAAATGCAGTCATCTTAGAAAGATAAAATAACTAGTTTGTCTTCATTTAAAACACCAAGGCTTTTTTTCTATTGTGCCTAATGCTTTGAATTTTTTTTACCTATTGCTAATTGTACATGTAACAAAAGTTGGTATGCACTTTTGAATCAAAGCAATATTTATTTTTTAAAAATAATTAAACTCATAATTTATGCATTTTTTAAGGAATTTTCAATAAGCATTTTCTTAAAAAGAAGTATTGTTCGAATACTAATCATGTTATCGCAAAACCCATGCCAACTTTTTTAATACATATTTTGACATACTAGTAAATCAAATTTCATGTGTTTACTTAAATGTTTGCAGGAGGTGTAGCTTTTTAAAATCACTTGACAAAGTTTAAGTTTTTTCCTTAAAAAAAGTAAATGGCTGGCTTTTTATGAAATTTTGAGCTTAAAAACTGTTTTACATAGTATGCACACATAGGAGACAACCAAAAAAATTTGAAAATTCTTAAATTAAAAATTTTTGCGTAAATCGTACCATGTCCCCTCCCCTTAAATTGTTTTTCGGAACTTCAGCTAAGATAATTATGTTACTTTAAACTCTAGTGGATGTATTAATTATTACTATAGTTTCCCTAGAAAATGACCCCCAAATGGATTATAAACTTTTGTGATGATTTTTCAAATACGCCTTGTCGTAAATTAAGCCCCATTTAAAATCATTCGTTTGGTGAACCTGTTTAATAAATTCATTGTTATACAAGCCTGATATATTGAATTATAAGATGTTAATCTAACTGTATAGGAGAAAAGCGACTCGTTTATTCATAACGTGATCTCCGGCACACGACTTTAAATTTGGCAGACATATTTTTTAAATAGAAATCCACTAAGAACGGGTTTTATGGAAATCAACTCCCAAGAAAAGTTGTGGGGACGTTAGATTTTTTTTTAAAAAAAAGGTACCCGCTTTTGAATTATTTGACCTACAGACTTGAAATTTTGTAAGTATGTTTCTTGTGTTTCATAGAGATCCTATAAGAACGGATTTTGCGGAAATCAACTTCTAAAGGGGATTTCGGGAGCGTTCTAGGTAAAAAATTCTGGTTTTTGGACAGTTAGACCCACAGATTTGAAATTCGGTAAACATGTCTATTTCGTTTAGTAGAGATTTGCCAAGAACGGATTTTGAGGAATTTGACAGCCGAGAGGGTTACGTGTGCGTTATAGATAAAAGTTTTTGTTTTTGAACTATTAAAGCTACAGACTAAACATTCGGAAAGTAGAGATCCACTAAAAATGGATTTTACGGAAATCGACTCTTAGGGGAGGAAGGTTACAGGAGCGATAGAAATAGTTATATTTCCGTTTTAGAAATTCGTCCTGCCTTCTTTAAATCAAGAGACTGGAACTATAGGAATTGTTTCACATGCACATGCACACATGCATACGCACACGTACACAAACATGCATACACACTCACGCACGCACACACACATGCATATGCACACGTACACACACATGCACACGTACACACACATGCATACGCACACGTACACACATGCACACACACATGCATACGCACTCACGCACGTACACAAACATGCACACACATGCACGCACACACACACATGCATATGCACACATAATGCAATCGAAAACTTAATGCTTGAAATCCAGTAACTTAAAAACAATATATAGTCATATAAAATGAGCATCAATGTCCTCCCTAATATCACAGAGCGTGCGGAAAGGGGCCTGTGCAACATGAATTCGATAAATATGTTTAAGAAGACAGTCGTGTTCAGTATATAGCCAGACGAAACTCGGCAACTGCTTTACATCTTGACCACGTGGGGAGATCTTTAAGATCTGATGGAATAATATTCGTCTTAGTAAGTTTCGTCCGGCTACTGGACACGACTGTCTCCTCAAACATCTTCATCGAATTCACATGTTGCACATGCCCCTTTCTGCACGCTTTGTGATATTAGGGAGGACATTGATATTGACCACGTTCGGTGCTGCCCAGCGCTAAAGGGCTCCTCTTAGTGTGATCTGTATTGGCAAGATAGGGATACTTATTGGGTTCATAGACTTTTCTCGCCACGTTGTTTCTTCCTACATTGTTTGTTTTGTCCGTTTTTATCTTTGTTCCTACCCCCTTGTGGTGTAGTGGTCTTTTGTAACCCTAGTCATTGAAAATAAAAAGAAAATTAAGAAATACTCAGGCAAAGCGGGTGTATAACGGTTAGTATTAATATATAATTAAATAAGTCTGAATGAATACGTGAATATTGCATACATAAGTAGAAAATAAATATATTAATTAAATAAATGGATGATAGAAGTAGAAATTAAGGTATATCAGATAAATGTCAAATTTCATCTATAAGATATTGAACTCTGAGAATAAGTAACAAGACTTTCTTTTAGAATAAAAACAATGAGGAAGACACGACTGTGTAGTTTAGAAGATACAGAATAATTAATAAATACATTTAGATTACTAACTTTAGACATTGAATTTGGGTGAACATATGCGCACTTTGAAATTTTGGAAGAAATCGTACTTCCCTGTAACCATCACAAGATGAAAGATCTTTTTATCTATTTATACATTCGATACGATTCAAGGGGAGGATGGAAACCTGTACAAAAATTATCAAAGAAAAGAAGGAAAAGTTAACAAATAAATTTCAGCACACGAGGGGAACACACCCCTCCATTGTACTACGAATCGGCTTATTTTGAGAGGATTAAAAAATAAATAAGTAAATCAAAAGGAAAAAAAGGGACGGTCTGAATTTTGGATCGTTTTACAAGCGGAGGACCTTCCTTTGTGAAGAAGCGAGCTTACAAACCTCCCCATGCTATGGAGAAAGATTAAATGAGAACCGAGAAAGGTCCGAAAACTTTGTCTTGTTTTTTTAATTACAATTTCTATTTCCGAAGTTTCTCCACGGCGTGTTGAAGGGAAGAGGATTAGCGTTCGAAAACTTTGGCAATAGTGAGGTCAAGTTCTCGAACTCGATTTTGCTTTTGTTGTACTCAACTCCCTTCTCCCTTTTGGTGATGGAGGTCTTAATGTTACTGGGTAGGGGAATTGAAAATCCCTTAGGGATTTCTGTGGGGAAGAGGACCAGTTTTAATTCCATCAAAGTACTATTTCATACTGTTAAAATTTCATTGAAAAAGACTGTTGGAGAGAGAAGAGATTTTGAGATTTGGTTTTGGACCCGAGGGAGTTTTTTTATATATAAATAATAGAAAAGTAGTATTTATTGAGTCTGAATTAATACTTTTGTTATATTTTTGATTTTTTTAAGGTCTTAAACAGAAAAATCATTAAGGATTTTAATAAAATATTATATTCCTTCCACAAAATCCTCCTTCTAAAATCCTGCTTCCTAAAATAACATCTATATGTAGTAGAAATGTGTATTGATTTTAGATCTTAGAAAATGTGTATTGATTTTAGAATTTGACTTGTACTTTACACAGAGGACACATCACATATTTTATTGTTATTTGAAGCATACTGTATAATATGTGATAAAACTATCTAACTTCTATATTATGTGTGTATATGTTACCGTTAAAGTGTGAAATCCATTATTTCATAAAATAACTAAACAAGTAAATTAAAGTATTTTTACTATTGAAGTCTACGATTTAAGGTATCCGACTACCCTAAAACTGTGAATTTTGCCAAAAATTGATAAAAAAATTTTATGATTTTATTTTATGGGCCATCTTATTAGCTATTTAAAAATTCCAAGTGTATCATTTTCCGTTTACTAGAACAAAAACTACAAGTGTTTTAGTAAAAGCAGATGCCATCACTTGAAGCAAGATGTCATACTTTAAAATGCGTTTTACTCGAAATGTGATTTTTAGAAAATAATCAAACAGGGCCAGCGATTGCTAAAAAAGTTTTGAACATAATTTATACTGAAATTTTTTGTGTAAGTTCTATGTAATAGTAGAATTGTTTTAACCTTCAGATTTATGAATCACTGTTTTATTACAAAATCTACAGTCCCTTATGTGAATACAATCACTGTTTTTTTAAGCAATTTCATATAATTAAGATAAAGTGCTCTAGTTATTGTAAAAAAGAAAATCTCTTATCCTGAAGGTCATTTCAAAGTTGAATAATATAGCAACACATTGGATTGAAAAAATTGAAAATTTGTTTATAAACCTTTGCTGCAGAATGGGCCGCGTTTATGCTATTTTTTGTCAATTTTTACTTATTTTTTTCCATTTTAGTAATAATGATTTCTTTTTATCTTCTTAATTTTAGCACATTTTTCTTTAAATGCACTAAACAAATCTAAAAATAACAAAAAAATCCCCATATCTCCTTTTTTTTAAAAAAAAAAGTTGTCGCAACCAGTCGGATCCCTTAGCTAGGTATTCTATAGAATAACGATTACTTGATCGTTAAAGTATGAAATACGGCACTCGAAAGTTCTTTGAACCGGTTCTAGCTGCTTTAGGAAGGATTTTTCCGATTAGGAACTAGAGATGGCCGAATAAAACAGTGTATTCTAAATATCAGTTCAGTATATGTCAGCGAGAATTAATTTCTATTGAAGAAGTTACATTCAGTGACACAACGCTTCGAACTGTTGCAACAGTTTAAAGATGCGGTACTGAACAAGGATTTACAAAGTGTAAAAGCTTGCGTAAAATAAATGTCTTATGGTAAAAGTGGGCTTGTTTCAAAAATAATAAGCAGTCTAATCCAAAGTGTCATCACAGCAATCTTTACTCTAATAAATAATGAAAATTAAATATCTATATATAATTTAAATTATTTTCTTGTTTGTTTAAAGTTTAACACAATGTTTTACTGGAAGCAACAGTTTTCTTTAGCATGTATTTTTATTGATGATATTTAATGTAATCTATTTTGCGATTTTCTCCTCCTCCTTTTGTTTTAACTAATATTGTAGCTCATGATCCTGTTAAATTATATTGTCTGCTTTCTCTTATTAATCAATTATTCATCCGCAAAGAGATCAAATGTATTTTTCGAGACCTTAACTATTTATCCCATGATGAATTAATTTATAAAATGCAGGTGTTATTTTCCTTTGTGGATATCATAGTTATTTCATAAATCTTCGATTAAAATATGACATTTTCATCTATTATATGCTTTAGCGGCTTGTCTAATTATTTCATGATACCTAGTTATTGTAGATAGCTGAATTATACCTTTAACGGTAACACTACTACATATTATACACACGTGTAGATTTTATTTTAATTTACGTCACATTTTGGCAAGCAACACACTAGGGCTATTGATGACAGACCTCATGATTTTGATCCACGGTCAAGTGACGAGGACCAATCCTGAGTAAGATCTCTAATTACACCCCAACGTGAGTTTTTAGGCCCCACCAGTTTAACAGCCATTGGCCCCTCTACATGGGGTTTCTTCAGTGGCGCTTCAGTTCAAACCTGCGAATCTGTGAGTTTCAGCTACTAGTGACCCTCATCCACAATTTTTAGTATAAACTCCATTTTACGCAATGTATAACACGGGGCATACAACAGACAAAAAGTTACAACACAAACTCCATGCCTTCTCCAGGTTGAACCCTGTGTCCTACGGCACCGCAATCAACTATGACCCACACATTGTATTGGCGATATCTACTCATACCGCCATATGCGTAACATCTCTATACCTTCTCTGGCATGCCTGGTGACATACCATATCATGCGGCCGTGCGGCGCTGGTGCGTGACGTCTATGCTTGGCTGGCTGGTTTGCTGCGGCGCGCGGCCGACATGGCGGGCGTGGGCTAACGCGCAACTGTAACCTCGCGTGGCATGCTGTTGCGCTGGCGACGCCATGCGACGCGCTCAACATACTGTTATCATATTGCGTACTGTCTTCGGTCGTCGCTGTCGCATTCGCGCTAACCTTCTTCACTCCTTCTCACAAATATTTTCGCATGCCTCTCCTTCTCTGCTACTACGCCTTCTTATCTTATTCATTTCTATATTACCGCCACCTCTATATCAGCGTGCGTTCTGCGGCGATATTGGGCGACGTTACGCGTAGCGCGTATGCTGTAAACCGCTGGCGTGCGCGCGGCAACAGCATGGCGCGTATGCAATGTGGTTCGTGGGCTGGCGCGTGGGCGCTGGACGTGGTGTAGGCAGGCGTTTGCGGCGGCGACGTGGCGGCGACGTCGTGCTATCGCGTTGTGGGCGGTTGAACGGTATGGTGGACGTAGGCGGGCGCGTGCGTTTCGTAGCAACGCCGGCGCGTAGCGTTTTGGATCAGCTCGCGTGAACGGCGATACGTGACGACGTGGTGAATCGTCGACGTTGACGTTTGAGATCGGACGATATCTATGGCGCAAACCTATGCATTCTGCCAGCGTGCCGCCTTGTTTCTGTTGCTATTCATATTGCGCCGCACCTTCCGTTCTGCTCTTCTCCTTCGCTGCCGCTGCCACGCTGCCTGCATGCTACATATTTATCTGCTAAGCGGCATGGCGCTCGTATAACGTTGCTCGCCGTGGTATGTGGCGCGCTAACCGACATGCGAACCTCGCGCCTGCAACGCCTTATCTTCTGCGCGTGGCGCGTAACGCCACCTTCCTCGTAACATACTCGCGTATCATATCTTACCGGCGCCGCTCTCGCCTGACATATATGCTGTCATGCGTAACTATGATATATCTTCCTGGCGCGCTGGCCTCATGCTTCGTAGGCGGCGGCTGGGCGACGTTATGGCGACAGGCAGACGGCGGGCGGCGTTCGTGACGGCAGCGAACGGCGTTGTGCGTGACAAACATGTATGCGCGTGGTTTCGCTATCTGCTGCCGGTATGGCGTATAAACATATAATGTTGCTGTCTTCGCGGCAGGGCGTGGCAATAACGCTTCGTGACGCGCCGGCGGACGAACCTGGCGTGGCGCCAAGGCGTTGGCGACCAGTTATGGCTGCTGACGCGCGTGGCGTAACGGCGCTCTTCGTATATACGCATCTTATGCTGCGCGGGCATACAGGGCGACGCTGGACTGGTGGGCGGCGTGGGCGGCGTAGCGTTGTGCGACGCGACGGTGCGGCGACGTAGGTTCGTGGACGGGCAGTTGGGCGTTCTATACCATCGCCAGCGCCTACGCGCTCGCCATATTCTTCTGCGTATTCTGCCATTTTAACGCTACAACGCGCTGCCGCAGTCTGCGCCTGCCGTGGCGTATGCTGCTCCTGCTCGTTATATCACCCTTCCTGCACCACTATCCTGCTATATCTCATCTTCCTCATATCGCCCTTCACTCATATCATGCGTATGCATCGCTGGCGTTGCGTCGGCAACGTACGACGGCGCTGCGGCGCTGCGGCGGACGGCGTGGCGGCGCGTTTGGCAGCACGCGCACAGGCGCTGTGCGGCTAACGACGGCATGCCGACGGCGTGGACATGGATGGCATGTTTCGTGGCGACGGCGTATGCCGGCGACACCGGACAGCGACATATAACGGCAGGCTGTTCGGCGCGGCATAGCGCTGCTGGCGACAATATCA
>BMAO01024423.1:0-220548 GCA_019973975.1 Trichonephila clavata | reverse complement strand
TAAAACATGTTCTGAAAATTTAAATTCAATATCTTAAAAATATTTTGTGTAGGGATCAGCATCTGGTTTTGTTAACTCCAATTCCAGTTTACTAATTATGCTATAACTTTGCTTCTAGATATCATAGAAACAAAAATAGAGTGTTTTTGGAATCTTAAATGTATAGTCTTTAAAATAAAAACACAAAAGTAATTTTTGAAAATTTTCACCAAAACTGCGAATTTTGGGTAGTCACATATCTTAATGAAATTTACTTGATTCATAATAAGTCACATTGTTGATTTTTTGGGCACTTGCTTATAGGCAAATAATAATTTAAGTATTCCTTTGCTACATTGGAATAGTTTTATTTTCATATTGAACTTTAAAATAGCTTGCATGTCTTGAAAAAGGCAAGCCTACAAAATAAATTTTTGTTTTCAATTAGTAATCTTTTTAAGAGACTAATTTCTTGTAGATTTAAGAACTTTTCTAGCTTATTGGTAAACTTATGGAAAATGTCTTAAAAGTTCTCATAAAGAAATTATTTTATTACATTTATTTTATGGTTCCTTTATTGTGACTATAGTGTTTTGTTTATTTGGATGAAAATAAATGAAGTATATATATCAGATTCTTTATATTTAACCCAATATAAATATATTTTATGCTTTTACTCATTAAAGAAAAGTAGAGAAAAATTATGTTTTTACCATAAAATCTGGCATATCATGTATACTATCGTATTACATGCACTTATACTTTCAAGTAGCAATTTTTAAGTTTATTTGCTGAAAATGTGCACCCCCATTTTCATGAAGAAACCTGAGATGTGTGCGAGTCATGCTCTTAAAGTTTGAAAGTCATTTATTCTAAGCTTTAGTAAAAAATAGTATACATCTAGAAGTGCAACCCTTTAAGTTCATAAGGAATGCCATTTCTTTTAAATAACCATTATTTTGATCTATGTAGAAATCTAATTTTTTTTCCTGTGCTCACATTTTTTAAAGCTCTTATTTTTATACCTGGTATATAACGTGCACGCATAAAATTCAATCTTATTTTTTGTGTTAAAAGTGTGCACCATACACCAACCAGATTTTACGATACATATTACCACAACAATGCCAATGTTCAAGATAACGTGCCAAGTTGGTGACCCTGATTTTGCATGTGTCGTATGCGCCAGATTGACTACCATGTGTTTTATTACATATAATTTCACCAATATGGTTGCAATATTATGAAAGTACCAAAAATTAATACAGCTTGGGTACAAAAACTCCTGTATGCAGGTATGTTGTACACAAGTGAAAAAACATAAATCTTGGTACTTACGTATTATCACAACCAATTGGTGACATTATATGAAACAAAGCACCTGTTTGCCAATTCAGCACGTTCAACACACAGGAACTCGGAGGGTACTTGTGTATTTTTGCGACAATCGCTGACTCTAAATAACTCGCTGAGTTGGCCACCCCGATTTCCTATGTGTGGTACACACTGAATTGGCTGCCAGGTGCTTCATTTCATATAATATCGCTAATAGGTTGCAATAAGACGCAATTACCAATCAGGGTTGCCAACTTGGTGTGTTATTATTAGATTTGGCATTTGTTGTGATAATACGTAATTTGTTCAGTCTGACGTATTTGAAGCACAATTAATTTAAATTATAGTTTTAAGAAACATGCTTTTTTATCAAACTAAAAAGTAAGAAATAAATCTTAATATAAGAATAAAATGATTAACTAGAAAATTAATGTCATCGTGGTAAAGGCGTGGGGTCCTCTGTACTACATTTTTACACTAACTCTGCATTTTGGAATAGAACTAGTAAGAAATTATAACAATTGATATTGAGCACCCCACTCTTTTATATGCAGTTATTATTTTTCCAGTTTCAATTTTATTTTTTTCTGCTTTTTTCTTGGCATTTCTAAATACCTTTTGTTCTATTTCTTTAAATCCTGGCATTCATATTTTTCTAATTGGTTTTCTATAAAAAAAAGTACTTATGTTTTTGCTTCTTAATGTAATTCCTTTTTTGCCAGGAATAAGCCAATCTTTTAAATTATTGTCATGTTGAGTTCTTAGTGGGAGACCATCATCATTGATTGAATACTATTGGATGCCAAAATTTTTGCAGCGATTTCAAAACCACTTCTAAAAGATGTTTAATGTGTAGTGCAAATTAGTTCCTGTATATATTGTTCCAATGTGTGGTATTTTTTTAACTGTTGTTTTTATAAATGTGAAATTCAGGTAGACGTGCAATATTTATAAAAATTGTATTTTTTAAATCTTTTATCTTGTTTCTAAATTATGAATGCTTTATTTTTAATTTGCACTAATTTCATTTCTGCTTTGTTAGTACAAATCTTGATTTTTAATGTTTCCACTCATAATTTGTTTTAAAATTTTGATATAGCTCTGAATTTTTTTTTTATACATATTTTATGGATAAAATTAATCTATGAATTTCATACATTTTGCACTTTCTGCCAAAGACCATTGGTTTCACATTGTAGCTTTGTCATTATGTTCTAAATACTCATACAGGCATAGCATATCACTACATGTGTTATGCTAAATTTTGTAGATAGTCATTTCGAAAACTATATAATTATGAACAACCTTTGTAAAAATTTTACTCTAATGAGAACTTTCAAAATTCCTTTCAGAACCAGCTATCTATAAATTCTGCAGTAAATAATTTAGATGACTCGCGCATATCCTAACATGTAATTTATTTGAAACAACACTGTTTGAAAGGCATTTTCACTCACATTTTGTAACTCAAAGACATGATTTGATAAAAAAAATTAAAAAGTTGTTTATTTATGTACTTTTACACACTTTCCTATATTTACAATGTATATTACACTAAAACATAATCTGTTCTGCACAAATAAGGATGGAGTTGACTATAATATGGATTAGATAGTGTTTATAAAAAAAAAATTCACTTATATTCTTGTTTATTTTTTATGTATATATGTATGTGTACAATTTCCAGAATAAATATTTCAGCAATATGATTTTGGTTTGTTTTATTTTTCTTGTTAACAGTGAATAATTGAAAAAAGGTATTGAAAATAAAATTCTGTACAGCAAGCAAAATTGCTAAATTATGATTCTATTGGTCTTTATGATGTTAATTTTTCTTCTGAATGGGTGCTGAAAACTTCTCTAAAAGCTCTTTCCATTAGGTTAAAAACTAAATGTTTTGTTAATGCAAAAATGTACTGTTAGAGTTGTTTTTACATTCTTCTAAGGACTAAAATTTTTAAGTATTTTAATTAAAAAAACCATTAACTTAAAAACTATTATATTTGTTTTCTTTGGTGATAGGAATGTGTAAAATCAGTTGCTTTAACAAAAAACGAGCTTAGTTGGTAATATAGCAATGCATTTTCTTTATTTCCATGTGGATAGGTTTCTATTTAAACAAAACAATTGATATAAAGAGTACTTACACACCTGGGCCTAATGAGTGTTACTTTAGTCAAAAGGTTTTTTTCTTCAGGTTACATAATATGTAAAAAAGCTATTTCTTTCTGGCATTGTTTTGAAATTTTTACTTAGAAAAATCTGTTATTTATCATAATGTTTCCTAGATATTTCTAATAACTTATTATTGAAGGGCTGAATTTTTTTAAATAAAAGTTAATTTTCTGCTTGTTAATTTTAAGGAAACAATATAATGCTTCTAGAGAAACATAAATATAAATAATGAATCAAATTGCTTCTGGAACTAGTTCAAAATGCATACACATTTGTTTAACTATTACATCGAATTCATTTTTGCAGTTTTCAAAGATTTATATTTGCGGTAAAAGTTCGAAGACATGCAGTTTGTGATCAAATAATAGTTGCATTTTTTTTCTCGAAAAGTAATATTTTTGTCGATACTTGCTTATTGTCGCCACCGTATTGGCGACATTATATAAACGAAGTACATGGTTGCTAATTCAGCGCGTAGGACACATGCGAAATCGTTACTGCCAAAATTTGGCGAGTTATCTTTAACTTAGGCACTTTCGCGATAATATGCGAGTACCTTTTTGTTACACACAATAAACGTAAAATGAATTTTGATTTCGAAGTTAAGTGTAAAAATTTCATGAAAGGAAAATAAAATAATACGTAAGATGTAGAAAGTGAAAATTTACAACTCAGGTATCACATTTTTAAATCCCTTAAGATTTGGGTTAATAAATATTTTTCTGTTCAAAATTCATATTAGATCAACAGTACCGAAAATAAATGCTATTCATACTCATTTTATTGTTTTAACTCATATTTGATACATTAACAGATTCAAATATGAGTGCATTATATACTCATATCGATCTTTCATTCTCAAAAATTTGATCCCGTAACAGGTTCAAAAATGAGAATGTACTTGTGTCTCGATATGAGAATATCCGATTCTCAGATTTGAGTAAGCGTGCATCGGAGCTATTTTGAGAATGTGAAGTACTCAAAAGTGAGCTGTTTGCTCTCAGTTTTGAAGATCGTTTCTCGCAGTGCATGTGTACATAAACGTATCGCAATTTCGATCGAGCTGGTAAGATTTCGCCGGTCATGAATTTATCAGCAATTCGGAATCTAAATGTGACACCAATAGTAGTCATACCATATAGTAGTCAATCAATGACTACAATAAATAGTAGCCATTGATTGGTAATGTTAATTATATAATAAGAAATAGAGTAGAATTTTTTTCTTCTTTTAAAATGTGGTCATGGAGATAGGGATTTTTAAAGTATGATCAAAGATCGTTTAATTATTGAAATATTGAAAAAAAAAAAACTTTTTTCCCCTTAATTAAATAAAACCAGGATTTTACAGTTACAATTTTTTCTTTAATACTCAAAGAGCAACAAAAAATTCGTCAGTTCTTAAAGAAAAAATCATCAAAGCTTCATGGGCAGAAAAGTATTAGTAAATGTTTTTTAGGTTCGGATAATTTAGGCAAAAAATTTTTGAAATTGAATTTTAACAATAAAAATGAACGGTACTTTTTTTATTTTTCTTAAGGAAACTATAATTGAAAATTTAATATTTCAATTATGATTCATTATTCGTAACGCAATTTTACGTATCAGGATAAATAATGTAGTATTATTCTAATTTTAATTATTTAATATCATATTGTAAGTTGCTTAAAATTGTTTGTGTGGCTGATTTAAAAATATATTATCAGATTTTGGAAAGGTTTATTTACAGGTGGCTTCATTTTATAGCAAAATAAGTTTAAAGGAATTTAGTGGGAATACATGTTTAGAGAGATAGATAATTTATCAGTTACTTCTTTTTTACAAATAATTCACCCCTTAACCTTTTTTTATATATATGCGATTTGTTTTCTCAATGAAAAAATTGTTATAACTACACATACTATCGTGAAAGACATCTTTTCTTTCAAAATCCGTTGCTTAAATAAGTCATCTATTGATTTTTATTTTCAAAGGATAACTATACTTTTGTGTATCATAAAGCAACTTTTATTTTTAAGACGTCTTAAAACAAAGAACCGATTTTAAAGAATTTAATGGATTTTATGATTTGATTAACAGAGAGAAAGTTTTACTGTTTTTAGAAAATATACAAAAAGATAATCCACAAAGAAAAAAATCATAAGCAACGTATAATGTACAAGTCAAACTTAGTTTCATAAACTTTCATGCCCCTTAATTGTCAATAAAGGTCATTGGGACTCGCCATTGTTGATCGGGGGTGGCCAGCCCGTGGCACGACTGTGCTTTAATAGTAGCACGCGAAGACTAATGAAAAATTTAAAAATTCAAAAAGATAATTAATATTATGACTACAGTTTTATTCCTTAGGTGGATATGGTCGGTACTCTTTTGTGGTCACACACAAGCGGTTTTCTCCCCCTCCTCTTCCACAAACGTTTCCTGCCTTTTTTTCTCTCACCCTCTTTTTTTTTATTCTTAATCTCTAAACCCTATTTATATTTCACAATATTTTGCAGCTTCCTGGTTTAACTCTTGGTTAACAATATTAGTATACTTTCAGGTTAATTTCCTGTTTTTTTTTATTATTTTATCTTTTTATTTTTTTAGCAAAAAATTATATCTTTAATAAAATTCAATAATCTATCTCACCCCCTTTTTTTTCTCTCTCTCTCTTTATTTATTTTTCACTCCTGCTATCTTCTTTTATGCTTCTTTAAAAAAAATGAGGGAGGGGATCTCGAAAAAAGTAATCCTCCTTCCGATGAATCATTTTCTTTTTCTGAAAACTGAAGAACCAAATGGCGGGAAAATATCAACAGGAAGTGGTGTCATCAACTGAAAAGTTGATTCCAAAGAAACTTTTTTTTAATGTAATTATTTATGCTTCCTGTTTTTTTTTGTTTTGTTTTTTTTGTCTTTATGGTGCATTTGTTTGTATAATTTTATTATTTCTTTTGTATTTGTAAAAAAGTTGGAATTGTTTAAAATGTAAACTTTGATTTTTTTTTTACAATAAAAACTGGACGTGAGGGGGTGTGGGGTTGTTTCCCGAGGGATCGGTTGTAGCTTTAAACCCTCTTCGGGTGAGCTCGGTTCCTCTGGGCATTCATCATCATCATCAACTACAGTTTTATTGAAATGTGGTTGTCACAGACAAAAAAAGACATCAAAATTTATTTTAAATACACTTAATTGAATTGCAGTAGAAAATTATAAAGTAGAAAATACTCCTTCATTGTTGTGCGAGCTGGCTTTTCAAAGGAAGTGCATTAGTGAGATTTTGGAATTTGATGGAGCCTGTTTTAAAATATCTGGAAGAAAACAATGAGAACTACCCAGTGAGTGTTTGATACTCAAGAATGCAGATTGACTTTGGGATTTAGCTTTGCTTACCAATACAATGAGGCATTTAAATAATTTAAATTTATGACTACAATGAAAAGAGTATACTTTTCCTATCGTAATTGATTATATATCTTCTTTTCTTCTCGATTTTGGAGATAAAGATTAACAATTTCACTTTAATGCACGAATTATCTATCAAAGTTAATAATGCCTCGAGTTACAATAGTTTTAAAAGTTTAATATCCATTTTGCAAAATTCATTCAGTGCTAGGTTTGATGACTTTCAAGACAATAGTAAAAAAATGTTGATATTTTCGTACATTTTTTGCCATAATTTCTCAGCAAAACGTTTATTGTTACCCACCTGAAACCCAAATCGGAAATATTGATCTACAGCTCCATACTACATCAAAAAGCAAAAATATAAGGAACTTATTTGAACTGCAAAGAATCCGAATTATGTTGAATTTTGAAAAGTTGTACGAGCAAGCAATTTCCAAATTTACTCGATTTGGCTGTCAAATATTGTTGTAAGTTTGAATCAATATGTTTTTGAACAAATGTTTTTTGTTATGAATATAATAAAATCAAAATATAACCCAAAATTTACTGATATACACCTATAAAACAACATAATTTTGTTAGCATCTCCGAGTACTAATCTTAATATTAATGAGTTGGTTAAAAAAAAAAAGACTACAAATTCAAAAGCCACGTTAAAAAAAGTACTGACTGTTCAGCAATTATTTAGAACTACCTTTCATGGCCCGGCGTTGCCCCATGTTAATTTCCTCCTTTTATTCTAACGCCAACACTTTTGTGGGGTTTCACCCGTACGATGTGAATGCATGTCCCGTGAGTGCGTGTCATGGCTTTGTTGCTTAACATTTTCCCTTCTCTTCACAAATTCTCGATCCTAATACCACTGAAGACCCGCAGTGTAGGGGCGCGATGCACGTAAAATCTGTCGAGAGCTCAAACGTCCTCCCAGTGGTGTGGTGTGGCAGTTAGGAGAGGGGGTGCCAGCTCAGGTGTCGTCCGCGTCACTTGACCATGGTTCAAAATTACGTGGACCGTCCCCAAAAGGCCTCGTGTAGCTGAACAGTGGGACGTTAATATTCACTCAATCTTCACAAATTCAGCACTTCCAATATTATTTTCCGAAATTACTTTGATTTCTTTGTTTCTTTCCTCTCCGCTTAGCCCGGCGTTGCACGGGCTTTTACCGAGTGAATAACTTCACCCTCATGGAAATTTCGTGTTTCCCTCAGGCCGATAGAACCTGTGTGTGTGTGTGTGTGTGTGTGTGTGTGCGTGCGTGCGATGTGAGTGATTTCTTTAAAAATGTCATAAAAACTTCCTTTTTCGAAATTTGTTCTTGCGTTGGTGTGGTGTGGTAATTATTAAAGATGGGTGAAAGCTCATGTGTCGTCCTCGTCACTTGAGCATGGTTGAAAATTTCAAGGTCTGTCACCCAAAACCCTCGAATAGGCAAACAGTGCGAATTTAAAAATCACCCACTCACTTTCCAATTCTTTCGTTTTACCGAGTGAATAACTTCATCCCCATGGAAATTTCGTGTTTCCGTCAGGCCGATAGCACTTGTGTGTGTGTATGTGTGTGTGTGCGCGCGCGCGCGATCTGAGTGATTTCTTTAACAATGTCATAAAAACTCCCTTTTTCGAAATTTGTTCTTGCGTTGGTGTGGTGTGGTAATTATTAAAGATGGGTGAAAGCTCAGGTGTCGTCCTCGTCACTTGAGAATAGTTGAAAATTTCGAGGTCCGTCACCAAAATTCTCGAATAGGCAAACAGGGTGAAATGTAGCCTTTTTAAATATAGTTGTATGTTGAAAAAAGACAAAAAAGTAGAAATTTTTCAAATTTCAAAATTTCACTACTATTTTAAATATTGAAGAAAAATTGTGAGGATTTTTTGAAATATTCGACACACGGGGAAAATGTGTCATGCAATTATCTTTATATAAGAAGAAATTATTAAATGATTGTTTTAAGTATTTTGAGTGTTTTATTAAAATTTGTTTCGAATGCATAACATACTGCCATGGAAATTCACCTTCCTTTATCAAAGTTCCTGGTATATGTGTGATTCCTTTATATTAACGTCACTACAATTCCCTTTTTAAAAAAAATATATATATATCTTCCAGATCTTACTAATGTCAGACAGGTTTCAGTTCTCTTTCTACAGCACGGTGTTACAGTGGCTTTTTTGCCTGTGTAGAACTATTTTCCCCCTGACTCTCCCCTCAGATATAAGATTTATCTTCAAGTTTCTATTCATGACATATCAAAAACAATATTGCTTTAGTAAAAAAATAATAAATTTAAACAATAAAAAGAAAACTATTTTGATACTTGAGTAAAAAAAAGTCATCATTTTTTAATAATAGATAATTTTTAGGAATCTAAAATAATTAAATAATTTTAAGTCTTTCATTAATCAATCAATCGCTACTTACAGTTAGCTTAAAAATGTCTCTCTAGAACGTATTTTTATCCAAAATAATAGGCGATATATTTTTTATTAACAAATAATTAATTTAATAAGGAAATAATAGAAACATTCCTTCGATTTTAAAAAAATATGTTAATTTAATTCCATTATCTATAAATAATAATAAAAAAAATTAAATATTGCTTTAGTTTCGTAAAATATCTATTATTTTAAATCCATTTTCTAAAAAAATAAATACAAAAATTCTCACCGTTAATTATCGAAAGGACTATTCATTTTTTTATTTCGTTGTTTTTGAATGTTAGATTAAAAATATATAAGAATGAAAAAGCCTGGAAATTTATTTACATTCACTGCACAAAATCATTCAAAAAGAAAATAATACTGTGTGTGAGACTAATATATGTTTCAGAATTATATATTTTTTTACAGTATTTTTTATTCCACTCATTCACTTTTGCCAAGAACAGCAAGTTTGACCTTGGCCACTGAGCGTTAAACAGAGGGAGAAAAAAAAAATAATAATGATTCTAGCGCATGCGCAAAGCCTTTAGAATGTCTTTAAAGCTTTCATTATTTTTGAGAGCTCAATTTTTAATTGAAAATTCCAAGTTTTCACAATTGATTGGAAACAACAATAATTTTTAACGAAAAAAGTTTACAAAAATAATGCTTGTATTATTTCTCGCAAAAACTTTATTTTATGAAAATCACAAAAAGAAATCTTTAAAATCCGTAATTTTTAAGCGAAATCAACACACGGGAAGAGAAAAAATCATAAAATATGCAAAACAGCATTGTTTTGTAAAAAAAAGAAAGTTGTTTTTTTTCTATAAAATTCTTTAAAGAAAAATAGTTTTTTCCCGGAAACGAAACTGTAGCCTTTTTAAAAATAGTTGTGTGCTGAAAAAAAGACAGGAAGTATAAATTTTTCAAATTACAAAAAAAAAATTTCACTACTATTTTAATTATTGGAGTAAAATTGTGAGGATTTTTTGAAATATTCGACTTGGGGGAAAAAAGTTTCATGCAATTACCTTTATAAAAGAAGAAATTATTAAATGATTGATTTAAGTATTTTGAGTGTTTTATTAAAATTTGTTCAAAAAAGTTTTTGGCTTTTTTTTAAAATCACTGATTCTAAAAGTTTTAAATTGAAAATTTCGAAGTCCGTCGCCAAAAAACTCTGGAGTAGGTGAACAGTGCGACTTTTTAAAAATCCCTCACATTTCAATTCTTTCATTGCAATTTTTTAGGCCCCAGAAACGAAATGTAGCCTTTTTAAAAATAGTTGTATGTTGAAAAAAGACAGAGAAGTAGAAATTTTTAAAATTACAAAATTTCACTACTATTTTAAATTTTGAAGTAAAATTGTGAGGATTTTTTGAAATGTTCGTCACACGGAAAAATAGTTGCATGCAATTATCTTTACGAATGAAGAATTTATTAAATGATTGATTTAAGTATTTTGAGTGTTTTATTAAAATTCGTTCAAATTACTTTTCGGCTTTTTATTTTTTAAATCACTGATTCTGAAAGTTTTAAAAATCCTTTTTATATAAATGCAACGATATTGATTCATATGAGAAAAAATCATAAAATATGCAAAACAGCATTGTTTTGTAAAAAAAAAAAGTTTTTTTTTTCTATAAAATTCTTTAAAGAAAGATAGTTTTTCCCGGAAACGAAACTGTAGCATTTTTAAAAATAGTTGTATGCTGAAAAAAAAACAGAAAGTATAAATTTTTCAAATAACAAAATTTCACTACTATTTTAATTCTTGAAGTAAAATTGTGAGAATTTTTTGAAATATTCGACACGGGAAAAAAAGTTTCATGCAATTACGCATTATTTTAAAGTAAACTATAAGTTTTATGAAAGAGAACAAAAATTTCGATACTGATAAATATTTTATAATAAATCTCAGAAATGCATTGAATGCATTTTAATTTTAAAAAATATATATTAATTTAAATCCATTATCAATAAATACTAATAAAAAAAATTCTACAGATAGCTCTTGAAACGTTTGGATGTTTGATTAAACATATATAAGTGTTAAAAATCCACTTTTGGGGGAAATCCTAGTTATATGCTAACATTCACTGAAAAAAACTTTCAAAAAGAAAATAATACTATTTGATAAAAACTTTTAATTTTAATTTTATAGTTTTTCATTCCACTCTGTGTTAAAATTATTTAAACACGTATCTGCGAAAAAAATTATATTATACAAAACTAACTAATTAATTATTTTTAAAAAAATTGATTAAAAATGCTCATTTAGCAATTAATTGTGACATACCATTTGCTTACATAAGGGCAGCACTGAAAATGAAGTAAATTTCAGATCAGTGGTGATGCAGCAAGTGAATTCAATCATTGAAGAAGAGAGAATTAATTTACGGGTGGGAAAAATAAGCAGAAATGAACAAAATCGAATTGTTGAAAAAGATAGAAATTCTTTGAATGATTAAAAATCAGAAAAAAACCTTTTTGAAGGCAAAAAAAAAAAAAAAAAAAAAAAAAAAAATGAAAAGTACATTAAAATAACAGAGGATCATGTTAAAATAAGTATTTATCAGTAAAATTAATTTACGTGGGAAAAATTAGCAGAAATGAAAAAAAAGACATCCCACCGATTCGAACTTGCAAAGACACGATCTGCTTTACGGTGTAAATGAAGCGAAGCGCGATTACCGACTGTGCTACGGGGACCCGTAGCGAAAAATGAAAATAGGCAACAATAATGAATGGGAGGACAAAAAAGTAATTTTTTCACTCGCATTTTTTTTTTACTCGCCAAAGTTACTGATTTCCCCCTGTTTAAGGCAGAATTTTTTTAGTGTAACCCTTGAGTTAGATTCCGTCGAAGGCGAAACAGGTCAACTGTCTTTGGCGCAAAGCTAAATTTCGACGCCAATGTTTTGCTAAATGTAAAATCGCGTATTTTAAATTATTTTAAAGATCATTACCTTCTTTTTAAGGGCATATCTTTTACGTTAATGCTCTCAAACATCACCAACTATTTGCAAAAATAACGCACTTTGAAATAAAAAATGTACAAATTACTACTTTTTAATTTATTTCTCAGAAAAATATAAGATTACGAAAATCACAATTTTTTTTTTAAATCCGTAATTTTGAAGCAATTTTTTCAATCTTCGTATATGTTACGTATAATATTACTGTACACAAGGAAAAAGATTTTGTGAGATTATCTTCATATATGACGAAGTTATTCAATGTGAAGTAAAAATTAAGACTACTTTTTAAAAATTCTTTAAAAAAAAAGTTTTGGGAATTTTATTTTTTAAATGAATGGATCTAAAAGAGAAAGGCTTGAAGTTAATTAGTGTAGAATATCGATTTAATAACACGAAAGGTAATTCATACCCAACGATTTAGAAATAATTTTCATAAAAACGCATCAGTTTTAACACTATTTTAAAAAATTCGAAAAAAATAGAAAATACCGTTTCTTTACAAAAAAGTTATACCGTGTCGTGGCGAAATAAATGATCTTTCCGATTCTGTAATTATTTTTTGTCTAATTTCGACACCGAAAATTAGATGACAATTTTAATATGGTGGAAAACGTAAGATTACCGCTCGGCCGAAACGGAAGGGAAGTTCGCCATTTCAGATCAGTGGGGATGCAGCAAGTGAATTCAATCATTGAAGAAGAGAGAATTAATTTACGGGTGGGAAAAATAAGCAGAAAAGAACAAAATCGAATTGTTGAAAAAGATAGAAATTACTTTGAATGATTAAAAATCAGAAAAAAACCTTTTTGAAGGCAAAAAAAAAAAAAAAAAAATGAAAAGTACATTAAAATAACAGAGGATCATGTTAAAATAAGTATTTATCAGTAAAATTAATTTACGTGGGAAAAATAAGCAGAAACGAACAAAATCAAATTCGGTAGATTTGAACCCAGACCCAAAAAGGAATCAGATGTTTTGCGATACCGACGCGCTCTAGCCAACCACGCTATTGAGCCCTATAGCCGAAATGAAAATAGGCAATACTAATGAATGGGAGGTTCAAATTGAATTTAATTTTTAATTGAGGGGATCCGTAATTTTGAAGCAATGTTTTCAATCTTCGTATATGTTACGGATAATATTACTGTACACACGGAAAAAAGGTTTTGTGAGATTACCTTCAAAAATGACGAAGTTATTCAATGTGAAGTAAAAATTAAGACTACTTTTTAAAAATTCTTTAAAAAAAAAAAGTTTTGGGAATTTTATTTTTTAAATGAATGGATCTAAAAGAGAAAGGCTTGAAGTTAATTAGTGCAGAATATCGATTTAATAATACGAAAAGTAATTCATACCTAACGATTTAGAAATAATTTTCATAAAAACGCATCAGTTTTAACACTATTTTAAAAAATTCGAAAAATATAGAAAATACAGTTATTTTACAAAAAAAATTATACCGTGTCGTGGCGAAATAAATGATCTTTCCGATTCTGTAATTATTTTTTGTCTAATTTCGACACCGAAAATTAGATGACAATTTTAATATGGTGGAAAACGTAAGGTTACCGCTCGGCTGAAACGGAAGGGAAGTTCTGCCATGTAAACAACCGGCAGGAGTAAAACAATTAGGCGTTTTAAGGTTTTTAATTAATATCTTTTTAACTAATTACAATATCGGAATATAAATAGGCAATACGGCTTCCCCGGAAAATTCCCGATCTTTTGGTACCTTCCGCGACTTTCTGCGTGGTGCGGTTCGTGAGAAGATAGACGCACATACATACATACATACATACATACATACATACATACATACATACATAGATACGTTTGTTTACCTTCGAATTTTAATAGTGTAAGACTAGATGTCTCAAGTTACTTATTTTTCTATAGCTAACCTAATTAATTTGTGAACCTTTAAAAAGTTAATTAACTATAAAACTTAAGTTTGTACTTTTGTCTTATTTATTATATTATCTCTTTGAATTCCAATCTTAGATTTACATAAAAATGCACTATATGCATAAAAATTCCATAATAAGCCTACAAGTAACATTTTTTCACCTTTTCCTATTGTTTTGTTTGTTGGAAATGTTACAAGTGGCCCCCCTAATTTTTAATCATATAGTGGCACTCTTCCCAAAAAGGTTGGTCACCCCTGCCTTAGACATATGGTTCTGCCTCTCCCTCTTCAAGAAAAAACAGATACCATCTCTTTACCATTGTCCAAGATTTCGTGAAGTCTGAGTAAAGAACATTCTCCCCCCCCCCTCTCGTTTCCTGCGGGATGGGGGGGGATACAGTGTTTATGAGCAAAATGACAAGCCGAAAAGGCTATGAGCTCTTCGGATGTTTACATTAAGAGTGTCGAAATTTACAATGCTTTCCAGCGTTTTATATTTCTTTGGGAAAGTTTAACAGCTTTGTGTTAACAACCCATTTAGGAGATCGGCTTTGCGAAAACGGAAAATTAAATTTATAATTTTTAAAACATTTTTTTGGTTATTTTTCAGTTAAAGTAAAATTTAATTTTTTTTCGTACTTTAATTGTTGATTATATATTAATTTTATTTTCAAATTTTGAAGAAAAATAATTTAAACTTGGATCCTTAATGGGTTAATGATAGTTCAAATGGTTAGTTTGAATTTGGTGTGAAAGCTATTAGAGAGAAGTATTATCTCAGGTGTCGTTCTTGTCATCAACCTGTGGTTAAATATTAAGTCTTTGCGTTGCTTCTAAATGTGATAAATATAACCTTTCAATCAATTATTAAAAATGCAACCTATGTATCGATTGAGTAAGATTAATAAGATTTGATAACATTATAGGAATCTTGTTCTGAAGCTTTAAACTTTTGTTGGGTTATCTTGGTCCCTCTTAGGTAAGAAAAAAATAACAGCATTCTCATTCCAATTTACAAATAGAAGAAAAACATAAATATAAATATGTATATATTTATTTTCTTATAACTTAGGCCAATCTTTCAACTATGTGTTAATAAACATATTACATTTTCTATCAAGTAGATCAAGATTTCACCTTGCATGGCTTTATCAGGAATTCCATGATTTGAATACAACACTATGGTATTTATTGATTTGAAATGTTCACTTTTATGAGAACGAAAAGTAGAGTTTTAATTCTTTTATACATATATATACGTATAAAAGAATATATATATATAATAATAATAATAATGGGCAGTAGTGTACACAGATTATTTTTATGAGGGGGATTATATTTTTAAAAAAAACATAGACGAAAACACCAAGACTTGATCTTCACGCTAAAATTAAAAATTTATTCGTCTTTGGGTGGGGTTTGTACCCTATCCTTCTGTACTCCTCTTATAATGGGATTTATGATTAGAAGTATGATTAGGTTGTCTGATTATTCAAATATAAAAAAGGGATAAAAATCTGTTACTCTCTCTCCCTCTTCCATGTTTTTATTTTTCTTCCATTAAACAAAATAGAACTACTTCACACACACACACACACATTTATTAATCGAACACTAATCATTTACCATTTGCTACAGAGAAACGCATTAAAAATGTACGAAAAAAAGTATCAGTATATGTTTTTTATGCAACTGCCAGGAATCACTTTATTCATAGTATTTTACAAAAGATAGAAAATAAAAATTTAAGCATAAGCTTTATTTTTAGTTTAGTTTATAATAGCTAAAAATTTTGTAGTAAATTTAATTCTAAAAATAAAAAGGAAATAAATTATTGGACAAATTAGTTTAAAATGTGAATAAATAAGCCTTTCACACATAAAAAAAATCACCTAATTACATAACAGAAATTAAGATAATATTTTCACATTTTAAAATAACACTTACATGAACAGATTTAATTAAAGTACTTTCATCTACAAAATGTGCATTAATATACCAATATATATTATAAAAAACATCAATTTTTTCTGCTTGTAATTAACTTTTTTATATCAAACATACGAATAAAACTCGAAATATATAATTCATTTTCAAAGTATTATTAATCACAGTAAATGGATTATTAAAAAATTATATAACAATCTTTTTTTTATTTGTAATTAAGTTTCTCATTTACTAAGCTCAAAGATATATTTCTTCTGCAAAATTAAATTCACTAAAAATTTTGATTTAGGTGAATGAAAAAAAAAACAGATTTTTATTTGTACAGTGAAAATTAGATACGTAAGGGAATTTCACTATTATACTCAAGACATGGAAGAAAAAACTGCCTGAAAAACAATCTCCCAAATAGAGAAAAATCTTTTGTTTCAATGAACCACTAGTGCATAGAAACATGCTATAACGCCAAACCAGGCAACCCATAACAATGACGTTATTGCACATCTACCAATGACAAGCAACCTCTTTTCCTTTGACCGTGCCGAAAAGGAACACCCAAGTCGTGAGTAACTCAAAAAGTTCTCTCTATTTAACGTCATGCTTTCCGCGCGAAACAGAAAACGTAAACAATGATATAAACAACGTTGCCATCTTATTTATAATAAGTTTTTTAATGTAAAAACTTTTATCACTTTTAAATCAAAATTTCACATCTACTATGAATTAAATTTTCATCTATTTTGTATAAATTTTTAAGGTGTTTTCAGTTCTGAAAATAAATATTTAGGAATTTTTTTTCAAAATAACAACTGTGAGTGGCAGCGTAACTCTCTCTCTCTGTGTTTTTAAATTGACGCCGTGTTATCGTTTTGTTTACTTTTTCTGGTAGCAACACATTAGTCAATAAAGTAAGTAAAATTTTTTTTAAAAAATTCAATGCTGTAATAATTTACAAAATTTTAACAATTAGAACTTCAAAAAAACAACAACATTGACTTTATTTGATGAGTGGAAACTAATTTTAACTATATTGTTCAAAGCTTATTGTATAGCTTTATAAAAAGAAAAGTTCTAATTTTTCTAAAATTCAAAATATGAGCAAACATATATTACCTGTAATAAACTTACGTCATTATTTTCTACATCATACACAAATTTCGAGTCTCTGTGTGATAACTATGATATGTGTACCATAAACCGTCACAATTCGGCGAATTATTATTATAATTTTCAAAATTTACCATAACTTATCGCTGTTAACTCATATAAAATTTATTTATTTCTCTCTTCTGTAAAGTATGCTATGGAACTATGCAAATGAAAAAAATTTATATTAACAAAATAATTAAGCGAAATTCAGATTTGTTGATTAAAATGAAATATAGAGTGCCCTTGAGCTAGGTAGTTAATTTTTTGTTTGTTTTTGATCTTTAAAAAATAAATTAACAAACTGAAATTAGTAATGTTAATATAATGTAACAAATACCAATTTCAACATTTTTAAAATTGAATTTTTGTGTGATGTAGAAAACTATTTCATTATGAATTAAGAATAAAGCTATACATGAAAAACATAGACTTATTTTTTTACAATTCCAATCATTCCAAAGGTTAGATAAATCTTTGGTTGAATTGATGAATCGGACACTTGTCCCGCAAAGTATTTTTTTTGTTGTCAAATCGATGAATGCGCCAAATCTGGTAACACTTGTGAATTTGTATCAGTGAGAGAGATGCCAGATCACAATGTAAAAATGCGCTAAGTTGGCGATTTTTCAAATTTTGGCGGACCAGTGGCCAATTCAACAATTTCACCAAATTTTTTTGTACTTTTCTGTTTCCCCGGCTCAAATGATACAGTTGCCAAAAATAATACAATCAACACCAAACAGAATATTTTTACCACCTCATTTTCAAACCAGGTTGTGGTATTTTCTTTTCAGAAACAACTTTTTCATAATACATCAAAAATAGTTGAAAAACCAAGGAGAACTTATTTTTATAACATTTTTATGTGTATTTTTGCCTGTAAAACCTGTGTGGCAAAATTAGCACTGGTGAAATGGAAAAGTACCAATCTTTTTTAGAACATCAAAAGAAATGCTAGACCACTAATTTAAATTACTGGTTTTATATATTATTATTCCCATGAATTTTGTAAGGTTATAATTGAATTGATTCTTATACTTATATCTACCATACAATTTCTTGATGGATTGAGAGAAATGATTCCTTCATGGCACTTTATGTGGTGACATCAATCTAACAGTAGTTATTTCAACCAAAATATTTGTTAGCATTAAAACATCAATTGTAATTAAGTTGTTACTTTCAAATCATAGAAAAATAGAATGCTTGTTCATTACTTTAATTTACTCTTGTAAATTAATCAGTTGAATTCTTTTCAACTATATGCATATCATTCTCATAAACTTGATATTAAATATTATTCAAATTCATCTTTCTGTGGCGTATACATTTCTTGTAGCTTCAAATAAAAAAAAAACAAGAATAAATTACACTTATTAGACTATTGAAATTTAACAGTAATTCAAATTGGGCTATATAGCAAATATGGTACTTGCATATTAATGTCACTGCTGGCAAATTTGCACAACGTGAATCGTGTGCTGTGATATCATAATAACAAAAGAAACAAACAACAAAATCAGATTCTTACATGTTTTAATTGAGAAAAAAAAATTTGGTGGAAAGTGGTGTGATTTATGTAGTGCCAATTTGTAATACTTAAGTACTGCAAATACAGTGGATAACATAGAAATCAATTTATTAAACTTTTCAACTAGAATAGCAAAGTGTTTCTTCTGGGAAAATTGTATCTACTTATAAAAGCATCAAACAGTTTAAAATAGCAATCATGAATAGAGATTTAATCAAATTCAGTGATTCAATATGTATCAGGGGCAAATAAGTTTGTTAAAATGAGATCATTATCAACCATATATTCTGAAAAAAATACCAAATCTAATAGACTATCTATTCTGTATTACATTCTTAAGAGCATGTAGATAAAAATATTGAGGGGTAATCTCTATGGTAAAACTAAAAGAAATTATTGGTCTAGGGTAGGGGGTTGAACTCCTAAACCCTTAGCCTTGTGTATGCCACTTGCAGAAGGGACTAATAAAATGTATTTCTCTGAGAAACAATCTTGGAATGAATCTTCTGTCATGTGTAACTTTCATGCCAATTATTTACTTTTGATTAATTGGAATAAAAGTTACAAAAAGACTGTGCTTCAAAAATTTTTTTTCTAATAATTAAAACTTGAGACAATGATCATGAAAAGCTTTTTTTAAAAATAATCTTATGAAGTATTTGGTATATTTCATTCATTCGCTAATTAATTATTAACATATAAATATATATTTTGGTTTATAAGACTTTAATTTTCAATTTTTACCAGTCATATTGTTTTTCAAAATGGTATCAGAAATGTATTTTGATTTAAAAATGTCACTAATATATATTAAAAAATAAATTTTGCTGAATAATATGAAAACAAATTATATTTATTAATTTTAGTACTTTTAATGAATTTTAAAAGTACAATGTATATATTTTAGTACTAATTAAACTAAAAAATTAATTTTATTATTATAATTATTAGAATTCAAATATGTTTATCAAAAATATAAAGATTGAAATTGAGTTTCTTTTATAAATAAATCTCAAAGAAGGGGTTCGATTTTTTAGAATTGGGGTGGTAACACTCTTGCTTTTTTAACTCTTCTGTCTTAAGATAATGTTATAATTTTTATTAAAAAATGTTATAGTTTGTTTTATAATTCTAATACCTTTTTAAAACAGAAGAAAAAAAACTCATCAATTTTTCACATTTGTTCAGAAAGGGAGATATTTATTAATTTATCTTTAAAAAAATAGATTGATTATATTTCCAAAAATAAGATTCTTATTTTAATACAGGATTTTACTCATAATGTTAGTACATTATGATCTATTATATTAAAATGTCTAAAATTGTTTCATAAAAATAGATATTAAATATTCATTTTGTTTTAATTTAAGTAGTTTCATTTTTTAAGTTAATCATGTTGTGTACTACACGAGAAAAGAGGGCAAATGCTGGGAGCAAGATGGCAAGTCTTTTGGAGAATGAAGATGCAGACGATTTTTATCAAAGTGCTTATGGAGGATTTGCTGATGTAAGATTTCGATTGTTTTTATTGATCTTTTCCTTCGAGTAAAGGATTTCCCTTTCAGAGAATGAAATTAGAATGTGATAATTTAAATACCTCATTTAATAGGAAATGTGTATTTTTATTATTTTGTATCTGTACTTGATGCATTTTACCATTTAAGAAATATATGAAACTCTCTCAAAGTTTAAAAAATGCTGCTAACTCCTCATTCTTTAAAAACATTTTTCCTCTCTCTGGAAAATTGTTTAGATAGCTTCTCAATATTAAAATAAAATCAAATTCATTTATGTTTTTCTTCTATATTAAAGCATCTTTAAATGTTACTTTTTCCATTTTATAGCACATAATGTATGAAATATGTTGCGATTTGCCAGTATGAAGTATTGAAATCCATCATAATTTCATGGTTCTCTTTATTCATCAATTTTAATTGCACATTTTTGTTAGTAAAAATAATCTGTGTGTTTGAGAGAAAGAAATACTGTTTAAACAGTTTTAATTTGTTTGAAATAGATTAAATAATTGAACTTACAGTTTGAATTGATTTAATTAGTAAATTTGTATATGGTATAAATATAATTTTAATGCATGAATAATTTTTTCTATATATTTTCTATACTTTTAATCTATTTATTGAAGGAAACAAAAAACACTGTACAGAAAGCCTGATGATGAAAGTTCAAAATAATTAATTGAAAGTCTAAAATACAGTTTTGATATTTCGTTAAATTGATATATATTATTTGACCATAATGTATATAATATTTTTTGTAGTAACATGATGTATTTGTGATTGTAGGAAACTGACGATGTTGAATATTCTGAAGAAGATGAAGTAGAAAGTGATACTGACTCAGATATTTCAATTGATGAAAATGATGAACCAGTATCAGATCAGGAAGAGGAAGCAACCACAAAACGAAAGCATAAAGTTGTTACAAAAGCTTATAAGGTGATTACGGATCAAAATTTGTGTTAATTTATTTTCAAAAATATGTTGACAAATCAATGAACATTTTCTCAAAAAATTACATCATGAACGCTGGAATTTTTAAAGCTAAAAACTTATATATATTTTTTTATCTAACTTGGAAAATTTTTCTCTTTAAATTAACATAGGAACCAACTGCCAAGAAGGTAAAGAAAGAACCTAAGAAACATGTTCCAAAAACAACCACTTCAACACCAATTGTTACCATTATAGGTGAGATATTTATTACTTCTGTATTTTAAATATATATATTTTAAAGTATAAACTAGAGATATTTTGAAGCAATATTTTGTAACTTATATAATTTGTCATAATTGTTTATTTCTGTTACACACTTAATTTTTATTTGCTATATATTTATAAATATATATAGTTTTTGTAATGTGATTTTTATTTCATTTTTTAAAAAAAATTATTAAAATATATCTTGAACCATATTTTAATTGATCTGTCCATCATTCTTTGCGTTTTCGGTGGGAAATTGTATTTTAGAAGATGATACAAAATTTGGCATATAATTTCCAATATAAGGTAGGCAACTACAGAAATTTTATTTAGATATACATCATGTATCAAATTATATTTTTTTATTTTAAAAAATAAAATTTTTGAATGGGAGTGAGGGTGAATTAGCAACAATTTTACTATCCATTTGAATAGTTTTAGTTTCCTATACTGCTCATAGAAATGTGAAATACAGTTATTAAAATTAAATTAATCTTAAAATACTGAAAGATCATTAAAAATACTTTTAATTATGTTTAATTAATAATTAAAAATGTTTTTAATTTAATTATTTGTAAATGATACAAATGAGTATGATCTATTAATCGTAATGTCACAACAGTACTGGAATTGAAAGGACCCCTTAAGATTGAACTGGCAGAGTATGTTTCTTGGTGACTGAGTGAATATTTATTAACATGAGTCTGTTACTGATAGACCTCATAATTTTGAACCATGTTCAAGTGACAAGGATAGTACCTGAACTGGCACCCCCTTTCTGAACTTCCACACCATGCAAATGGGAGAACTTGAGCCTTGATACAGTTAACGTGTATCAAATTTTCTAGGCCGCAGGTCTTCAGTGACTCTAGTCTTGAATTCACGACATGTTGGATTAAAGTCCATGACCATGGCTGTTAAGCTACAGTGGCCCTTGTGCTTCTTGGTATAAAATTTGAGCTTCTTAAAAAATAAAATCAAAATTAAGGAAAATAGCATAAATTTCTTTAAATGGCAGCTCTAAGAAATCCATCAAAGTAACATTGTTAATTTATTTTATTATTAAATTCAATTTTATTTCCATTATTTTGAAATTCAACCAATCATTAAATTGTTATTTTGCAGTAATAATTTTTGTTATCTATGTAATATATAGATATTTTGACCTTACAAAAATATTCTGCTGAAAGAAGTCAATAATTTTTAAGCATAACATTTTATTCCAATTTATATTAGGAATTATTAATTTTATTTAGTTGTGGGAAGGTCAGTTTGGTTTTTATCAGTTACTGAAATGGGGGAGGGAGGGTGCTTCAAAAAATCAATTGATTATTTTAGAATATCTTTTCTTTTTTCACGGAAATTTTTATGGGTCCTTTTTTAAAAAATTCTTGTACATATCAACTGTATTAATGCAAGGTTACAGATATGACTAAAGTATTAGTAATATACTTTTTTAACATGTTATTGATTACCAATTTCACACAGAGCCTATTTTATGATTGAATCTGAACCCCCCCCCCCCAAAACCCCTTAATTTATAAATCTGAAATTTTATAAATGAACCCCTTCGAGACGAATGTCCGTATCTGCCCCAGCATGAAACAACGACAGTTTCCTAGTGTCCTGTATCCGAGTCACGCACTTGGAATGTTTTTTAAGCTCAATTTTTTGGCAATAGATGGCATTATATGTCCATAAGGTTTAAGATGTATGTAGATCTGACCTTCTTCTCAAAATAAGAGAAATATTACTCACATACACATGGTTTTTGTTTTATAAACATAAGGGGAAGAGTGAGTGTTTTCGAATTGAATGCTTTATGGGACTGCTCTTCAAATGAACATGTGGTTTATTTTATTACATGTGGAAAATGAGAGATTTATTTTTGCTAGAGCATTTGGTTTGGGTTTGCTGTGTAGTTTTTAATGGATAATTAGATCTAGTAGACAAAAGTATTATTTTTTTTACTTTTACAAGGTCGAAGCATCGAAAATGTTTAACTGAACTTGTAATATCAGAATGATGCAAAATTGATTCTAAATTAGAATCTGAGAGTAGGGACAATAACAAATAATACATTATGATTTTTCTGTTTATTGCAAATTTTATAATAATGATATTTCAGACATTTGTATGCCAATTACATCGATTTAGGCTTAACTATTCAAAATCCTCTGGGCGTAGTGGTACATGTGCGTTTGCATCCTTCGTCCCAAAAGGGTTAATATAAAACTTGAAGCATATAATTTGCAATGATTTTTAATATGATAAATTATGTAGCAATCACCAACATGTAATATTATGCAACAGGATTTGCTAATATATCTTGTACTCTGTGTTTCATATATCGAAATTGATAATTCACATGCAAATTCAAAATAACTCATGAGTGATTAACGACATTTGGGCATGAAAAAAAGTTAACTCATTATCAGTCAACGTTTGGGCCATAACACAGGATTCAACTTGTGTTGATATCTATTTTTGCAAAAAAAAAAATTATAATAGATTTTTAAATCTGATTAGGTATATTGCATATATTTTTAAAACTGTATTTAATGTTTTTAGAATAGTTAATGCTGAGTTTTAAATAGTAAAATATTGCATATTTTTTAAATTATATATTCATTCAGTGAAGTTTTCTTTTTAAAAAACATGTAGTTCTTTTTTAATTAATTTAGAGAATTTTATGAATTGGGAAGAATTTTGTGTAGGATTATTGTGCGGAATTATATTAATGTGTATTATCTTGACCAAACTTTGATTTTCCATATTTAAAAATATTTTTTGCTCATAAAAAAAATTTCCTTTTCTGTACCAAAAAGAATTCTTGCATTTCATCTACTAGTTTTCAATCTGTTTGGTGTTTGTATTATTTGCTGGCAAAATTTAATTTTCCTATGTAATATTAATAACAGTTATTAAAATTCTTTAGCTGTAGATGTGGTATTTTTAGAATTGTTTTTCTTTTTCTATGAAAATAGGTATCCACATTAATGATAATAATATTAATAATAAAATATCAGTTATTGTACTTGCCATCTGAAATGAAGATAATTTGGTATTATATTTGTGCAATTGTACATGGATAATTTTTTTCAATATATTTTGTGTACATTTATTAGATGCAGGAATATATATATATATTTTTTTTAAGTTTGAAATTGCGTCCTTAACAATAAGAAAGATTGTTAAGAACGATAATTTTTCAAACTTCTTCATACATATTTTTATATTGAAGTAGTTTTTTATTTTTAATGAAAAATTTATTTCTTTTTGATTATAATGTTATGTAATATTTTATTAATTTTTTTTCCATCTAATGTCTTTTTAAAAGTATTTCATGTATCAAACATATTTTATGTTGCTTTAAAATAATAAAAATTATCTTAAAGTTGAAAATTTTTTATTTTATTTTATGAAGTATGGATATTATTTTGGAAGCTTCTAATGTATGAGTGAATCTTTCACTGAAACAGGGATGTTTTCCTATTCATTTCATATTATGTGATGTAATATATATCTCATTCATCTCTATAAATTTTAGTGCTTGATTTGTATCAATTATAATTTTTCCCAATAAAGTAATGTAATCCATGTAAGTATTTTATTCCATTTCTCTAAATTTGTTTTACATTTAGAGAAGAAACAAATGCGAGAATCTACAACTCAGAAATCCTTAGAAGCTAAACAAAGAACTCAAGCAGCAGAAAATCTGAAAAATCAAGAACAAGGTAGACGAAAATCAAGAGAGAATCATTCTATGACTCAAGAACAACTTTTGGAAGAAGCTAAAATAACAGAATTAAAGAATTTAAAATCACTAGGTAATAAACTTTTTTAATCTTGCATTAATAATACAGAAAAACATATATATATGGATTACATTCATTGCTGAGTTTGTTTTAATTTCCTTGCAGAGATGTTCCAGAGATTGGAATTAGAAAAGAAGAAAACAAAATTAATTAAAAGAAACTATACTGGACCTATGATAAGATACCATTCTGTTGCTATGCCTGTAATTGAGGTTGTTGAAGGAGAAAATGGGTAAATATATCCATCTTAATTATTCTATTTCCCCAATTAAAATTAAATGTTATTGTGTGTATGTTTCATATAATTGGTAACGGATAGTAAAATTTTATTATTTTTTTAAATGGATATATATATATTAAGAATCATTGATAACTTTTATAAAAAAATTTAAATTTGTGAAGAATTATTTGATTATAGATTTATCATTTACTTCTTTGTATTAATGTCTGAAACTTTTATAGTTTCAAAAATTTTATCAGTTAAGGCATATTAGGTCAACCTTGCTGAGAGCTTTTTCAAAATTTATTTAAAAAAGATAACGTGCATGTTAAATATTTTCAATAAATTGAATAGTAATAGTTATTTGTAAAAAAAAATATATATACGTCATTGCACGAATCATGTAAATGTGTGTGTGGTATTTAGTATTAAGTCATTCAATTTATTTGTAATTAACATTTTTAATTAAAACAAATTGATGCTTATATTTTATAAACCTTTATTAAATATTTGCTTATATTTCCCTTCTACAAAAAATAAAAATAGTTGGTATTGTATTGAATATCCGAATAATTTTTCGCTATCATGTGTATAAGTATTCTATAATTCTTCACTACTTAACCCTCACTGCACATCCTGCAGTTTTTGCTGGTAATAATTTTTTCTGACTATTTGGCTGTGCAAGCCATGCTGTTCTTGTTGATGTTTTCATTCATGTTTTTATGTTCATATTTTTATGATCTAATTTATGTTTTAAAATAAAAACTCTTTTACAGAAAATTTTGTATATTTTAATTAAAATGCAGATTTAATATGCGGATTTAAAATTCGTAATAAAAACTGCACAATTTTTTAACCTACTTTGATGAAATAACCATGCAGCAAGAGGGTTAATAATTACCAATTAATTTTTGAATGATTTTTAATGTAATTGTAGTCTTTTACATATTCAATATAAATGAAATTCAATAAATAAATCCATAAAAATTTTATCATAAAAATATAAATGCCAAAAAAATTTAATATTTAGTGTAAAAGAATGGTTTAAAAAATTAAGATACATGTATATTAATCCCATGCCATTGACAACTTTTTTTTTTGAATTTCAACTGACTTTGTCAAATAATAGACTAAAGGTATTACCATATAACTAGTTATAAGATGAAAATTAAAAAGGTTGCTATAATTGGTAAAAACCAGGGCAGTCAATCTCTGCCATGCAGTTAATCTTTGATTATTAATACGTAAGTAACAAAATTGATATTTCTCATGATTATTGTATCTCTGAAATTTGTACATTTATTATTGTATTAATTTTTAGCAAAGAAGAAAACAAAATAGTTGGTCGATGCACCAGGAACTTTATCACCTACCCTGATGAAAATACAATGAAGCAATATTTCACTTTTGAAAAACCAAAACCAGTTACTAAAAGTACATGCATAGTATCTCGACTTCCTGCAAGATATTTTGATCCTCTTACCAAACAACCATCTGCTAATCTGACTGCTTTTCGTATCATCCGAGAAGCATATTACACTCAATTAGAGAAGAAAGTGGATCCACGCCTACCTCATGTAGCAAAATGGTTAGAATGGAGAAAACAAATGCGAGCGGCCAAACAAAATTCAAAGGTCGTGAAACCACATTAATTGTTAAACTCCTCATCTTGTAAATTAAACACACTTTTTCATTCTACATATGTTGTATAGTTTTTGAAATTAAACATTTGTTTTATCATGAATGAGTCATTTGATTTTAGCATTATTTAATGATGATCAAAGCCTTGATTGTAATGATCATTATAATTGTTTTGAAGAATTTGAAAGAAGATCTAAAATGCTTTAAGAATGAACTTTTAACAGTATAAGGGAAAACCAATTTTAATAAGTTGTGCAATATGTTAGAGTGTCTATGCAAAGAATATGAAATGCAGGTAAACAGAAAATTGTTACTGAAACAAATTTTGCTTCCTTCAAATTACTAAAATACTCAGGAAAATTTTTAAAAAAAAAGCAATTCTCATGTGTTAAAAAAAAGCAGTTATTGCTTTTTTTTCTCTTTCAAGTTCAAGCTTGCTATTATTCTGAAACTCGCATGCTTTATACAGAAGGTCATTCACACTTTATGGAAACAATTTTGTAACTCATTTTCTGGTTTGCATTTTGAAATAAAACTTTGGCAACTTTAGAATAATTGTCTGCTGAGGTTTTTCTTTTGATTGGAATGTAAAATAAAAGATTTATTTTAATAATGGCTTTTAAAAATGATCTATGGCACAAAGGTTACATAATTATGCTTTCCAAGGAGAAATATTCATATCAACTAATTATAACACAGAGTAAAAATCTCGGCTATTACATTTCAATCAAAGGCATTTATAATGCATTAAATTTGAAAGGGAAAAGGCATCTACCAGAAAGTAAAAATGAAAACATGGCCATAAAACTTCATTCTAAGACTATTCAAACACAGGCAACTATCAAGTGAAATCTTTGATTTTAAAAGAAAATCCGCCAACTCAAAGATTCATTGCATTAAAACTAAGAATGTCTTCTGGAACTGTAATTAAAATCATTCATAAGGATTTAAAGTTAAAACAGATGTTTAAATCTAAATCTGTTTTAACTTTTTTTTAACATATTTCTCAAAGAAAAGCAAATTATAGAAAATTATGTAAACACCTAGCTGCCAAAAAAATGAAAATTTATGGTAATACTCCATGAGGTATGGGTTATTTAAGTAACTGTAGTGAAAGAAGATCAATTTCCTGACAACTGATGGGAATGATTGTACAAAATGGCTTTGTCAGTGTATAATAAAGTTCCCAAAGAGATTAATGATAGTTGCAGGATTTTCTAACAATGCCAAATTAAAAATCAAAAAAGTCTCAAATAAAGCCAAAATTATTTCATTCTACTATTAGCAGAATATTTTAGAACCAATTTTTGAAGAAGAAATTCCAACTTTATGTGGAAAGGACATTGATAAAGTTGAGCTTCATATGGACAAAGCCTCCCTCGTCTAAGTCAACTGCCGTTTATTTAGCAAGGAATGAATCACAAACAGGAATAAAGTGCATCTCATTTGATGAAATAAGTGCAAAATCTCCCTACGTTTCTCCAATGGGATTTTGTAAAACAAGCCTTATGAAAATGGCATCCAAGAACACTGAACGAACTTAAGAAAGCAGTTCAAGAGGTATAGAGTAAACTTTGCAGACTATGCTAAGAAAAAGGTTACTTTCATGAAAAATTCGAGCTTGAGCTAGCAGAAAGAATCATGGCTATATCAGATGAATCAAATTGCCACAAAAAATACAGTATTTATTGATAAAAATTAATTATCAAAATCGTTTCCATAAAGTGTGAAGGACCTTCTTTCAAAATATAGGAACTAAAATGTTTCTTCATATCCAGATACATATAGATATATTTATATTAGTATATAACAGATTTGGAATAATTTTTTATTTAACAAATTTTGATTCCTAATTTAATCCATCCATTTTTGTGTGAAATCAAGCAATTATGTATATATATTGAAAATCTCATAAAAACACACATATATATAATGGCAATTTCTTTTAATGCATTTTTTATGTACTTGTTCAATTAGTATGTACTAGATTCTGAATTAAATAAACCTAACAATGACATTGTTCAATAAAAACAGCACTGAAATTTTAAAAGACGTGCCGGGGAGAAATGAAAGAATACTTATCAATAGATACAATCATGAATACAGAACAAAGTACTTCATATCCCACGGAGTTCTTAAATTCCCTTGAGCTTTCGGATGTGTACTCACATAATCTTCAATTAAAACTAAATGTACGAGTTGTACTTATGCAAAATCTCGATGATCCTCAACTATGTAATGGAACGATGCTTCGGATCACAAAATTGATACAGAATATACTTGGTACCACTATTTTGACAGATGTTGGGAAAGTGTTATCAAACCTCAAATTCCAACTATCCGCACTGACCTACCATTTCAATTCAAACAAGTTCAGTTTGGGTGTTACAATTAACAAAGCACAAAAGAAAACATTGCAGGTAGCAGGGGTGCATTTGGAAAAGCAATGATTTTCCCATGGCCAACTATATGTAGCCTGTTTGCATTTGTCCAATGCCTGAAATCTTCACATATTTGTAGCTGACAGAAGAACATATAATATAGTACACAGTAGCATCCTAGAATAATATTCTGTTTTGAGATCTCTTTTAAAGAGGAATTATTTATTAAACGCAGATACTTTCAACTTTTTAAAATATTGATAGTTTTAGTTATTGATTTTTTGTTAATTTTTTTTATAAATTATGTTTTTACAGTTTTTTTAAACTAAGCTCAAGTTTAGAATATTTTAATTTTAATGGTCCTAGTCAAGCAATAAAAAAATTATCATATTATATTATTTACTTTCCAATGATAATGACTTTGACAGTTATTTAAACACATCGGTGCGAGCGAAGTCGTGGGTAAAAGCTAGTGTAAGAATAAAATAGAACTGTTTTCAAAGATTTCCCCCATTGCAGTTAAAATAAAAAAAATCATTAAATCCATTGTTTTTGCTAATCATTGAAATATAGTAAAAAAATTTGATTGTTACAGATTTTTTACTGCAGCAATCTAGATTCTTAAATGGATAGGCTGTCTCATCAAATTAAATATGAAGAGAAGATACTATATATCAAAGCACAAATGTAGTTATCGCCTACTAAAATGTTGCATTAAAGGAATTTATTTTTCTACCTGCACTATCAAAATTTTAATACTAAAAAGTTAAATTATTAATTAGTTTGAACATTTCGAGAAGCATTAATTATAAAATAGCATAATTATTCAAAAATTTATAATTAAAAATTTTTTTGAATTTTTATATGATTAGTTTGTTTTCCAATTACCTATTTTCTTGAAATTGTATGTAGGTTAAATCATATATATATTTGCATATCTATAATAATTAGTTGTTAGCCAATTAAATATTTTCTTGAAATTGTATGCAAGTTAAACCATTGACTTATACAAATAAAAGGGAATCAATGCATGTTTTCTTTTTCCCTGGAGATATGGATTTCTGTCACCATTGAGAAGAGCATTCTAACAAGCACATTCTAAACAAGGCAGAATTGATGCATGATTCTCGGTGGAGACAATTCCACCAGAAATAGTTTTTGATGTTTCAGAGATGTCTAAGTCTACAATGGCACATAAAGTTAATGATGCTTCCCATCGTATGTTAAAGGGTAAAAGTAGTTTTTTTGTACATGTACATCATATATTTACTTTTTAAATATCTAACAAATTTCACATTGAAAAATCAGCACATGTGTAAAATCTTATTAGCCATGGAAGTTAGAGCAATTGCAATTAGATTTACTCCAATTATTTCGGCTGCCCTTGTAACAAAAATGGGTCCTCTTCATTGTGAATCCACTGCCACATATAAATCTAAGTAGTTTTCATTATTGGAAGAATATTGCATCATAAGAAAATGGTTGATAGGTTTTTATCAAAAAATTTAGCTTTGAACATTTTTGTGTTATTTAAAGTTCATAGTTTTTAGTGGACTTATAAACTAACATATAAAAGCAGAACATTTATGTTAAAGAGTATGCATGTTAAATTGAATTAATTATAGAGAACAAAATATTGTTTTATTTGTAAATCTATTGATTTTCTTTCAGAATTAAGTAAATATACAGATAAAGTTAATTTATTAACTCTTTTTTTTTCCTACTTAAATTCTTAAGTTTCTGCTATTAATTATTATGAAAAAATCATAAAAAAATATAAATTTACTATGAAAGAACAGTCTATGAAAAAGCTTCCTTTCTTTTTTTTCCCTACAGGACTGAGAGATTTACTCCAACATCAATTAGGAATACTGATTAATATGACCCAGTCTGTTTCTTAAATGTATATTGCACTTAAATTTTTATTTCATTGAATTAGTATTCAAAATTATTTTAGAAGCAATTAAAAAGGAAACATTTTAGACCATGAATGAATGGAAAAAATATTCAAATCTGTATTATTTTGCAAATGTTTTTGGTCATACTAAGTTTAGCGGGTATGGTAGGTCTACATAGTCAAAACAACAATTTGATTCATTTCACCATTGTTAAATGCATTTATTATCTGCAAGCAATGATAATTAATGTTATTTCTAGTATTTTTTCACAAGTATATAGTTCAGTTTTCAAAATTCTTTCTATGTGGTTTTTTGTATTTAAAAAGGTTTTTTTTTTTTGCGTCTAAAATGATTTATGCAAAATTATATGATTCTTCAAGAAATATATCTACCATGCACAAAAAAAGTGTCAATGAGCCCATTGATCAATAAATTAATGATTTTTTTAGAGAACTAGCACAAAAGTTTATTTGCATAAATAATTAAAATAACTTAAAAACCACCTAAATTTTATGTAAATGAAATTCCAACAAATTCATTAGTCAAGCAATATCCACTCTGTTTTTAAGCAAATAGATGTACCCATTAACACACACTTTTCTTTGATGGAATGATTCCATAACCTTGGAAACACTCCATTATATTCTCTTCGTCAGGTGGCCACAATAACAGACTCATGGATGGTATGTCATGAATTTGAACCTAGCAGACCCACCAAGCAGAGGGAACAGATGCATATTAAATATGTTGAGGCTCTAATGTCCTCCTGTTGATGTGGTGTGGAAGTTGGGTGGGGGGTGTCATCCTCGTCACTTGACCATTGTCACTAGCATAGCTAGTTCTGAGTGGGCCCTGTATCAAAATTCCTTCTGTGCCCTTTTTTAGACATGAGAGCCCTGTTAATGGGACTGTAGTTACACATGTTGGGGCCCTGTATCATTGATACAGTGGTAGTGATGGGTTATAGTGATGGAAATTAATTTTTTATTATTGAACAAATTTTTTTTTGTGTCTGGTGTTGATGACATGCGAATCGCTCTGTTCAGTGCACAATTATAGCACTCAAAGGTTAGAGTGAAGTGTTACATTTTTTTTTCCCGCCTTCTATTGTTTTTTTTATATATAGACTTAAAATCCATTTTTATTAATAGCCACAATTTTAATAATCTCGTCTACTTTTAGTATTAATTTTTTTTTGTTTCTTAACCTTGGGTTTGCATCCTGATCACATGCATATTCATCGTTTTGTAATAAGGAAAATGCACGCCTAAGTTATACTATTCGTACGCAATTCTCATGGTGAATTTGTCATTCCTTTATGCTATTGATTTTGTTGTACGTTGTATTTCAAATGCATGCTTAATTTAATTAGTACTCAAGGCTCAGGGTGAATTTATGATTCCTTATGCTCATTGACTTTGATGTACGTTGCAATTTCTTATGTAATCATGCCATATTGTTATCATGTCGAATTTCGATGTTAGGTGATGCAATGTTGTGATGATTTTCTGTTTTTTTGCATTATACTCATAAATAATAATAATAACTTATCTAAACTTGTTCTCACAAATTGTTACAATCTCACACTGGAAAATAATTTTTTTTTAAATCCCTTAAAATGGTGGAAATTTTTTGTGTACATTATTAGCTAATAAATTTTCTTCATCATGTCGTTCTGCGATGATCAGTGAGAAGGAGGAGTTGGCATAATTATACAAAATATCTGCTTAACTTTCATGCCAGACATCGGAAATGTTGTTTTTACCCATTTTACTATGCATACATGTCGCGCCAAAATTTGTGTCACAGTCAAATTTTTTTTAAGTATTTACTTTTTGTATCTTTATATATATATCACTTGTTTTATTTATATTACACATTAATCATTGCTGTGTTATGTACACAATTATACTGTTTTCGTGAGTGCAATTCTTTTGTGTAAATTATGCGGTAGCCCAGATCTCATCTCAAAATTCGAATTTTATGAATTTTTTTTTCTTTACAAGACGTTCTATTGTACTACATTTGTTTGGCAGAAACGGAGGCAGGGGATGGTCGGTGTGGTATTCAAACGAAAGTCCCTGCCGGTCAAGAAGTTAGTGGGGAGGGAGAAAGTGAAATGGAAAATAATGAGTTCACGTGTTGTGTGTGTAGAACATTTCCGCACTTATTATAATCTCTTTTGGGAGTATTTTTTTCATTAAGGTCGAGCTGGGATGCAACTCACGGACTACAGGAAAGGAAAATTTTCCCCTTCGCCATGGCGTCAGGATGACAGGCCAGCCACATTCATCAGGTTCGGGAGCTGTCACGATTTACGACCTCCAACACGAGGGAGCAGAGGAGACAAACGTTTAAAGGTTCCTACAATGCCGCGAAGTCAATAAGAGAATTCAACAATATGCTACCCATTACGGCGGCTACATTCTTCCAGCGTGGTGTCTTTCACCCCTCTTCAATTCGTCAAACGACAGGACATAATTGTCGTTATTTCTTCACCTTCACAACAGAAAGGGAACTTCCGCCTTTTCCTACTGCACTTGGCACTAAAAGGCTCAATCGTCGGGATCAAGGATTCCCCCTCCAGTTTTTTTTTTTCTTTCTTCCTCTCCTGCAGTTGTTTTTCCAAGATTTCATCGTGTCAATAAGATCCATTTCCGGCTCGCTGTTGGACTATTACTATTGTCATTTAATCACTCCCATTTCAGTTTTGTATGTCTGCTGCAAAATATGTGTTTTTTTTTCTCTCTTTCCAGGTGTTTGTGAGTCTGAAAGGGGGGGGAGGAGTGATGGGTGGCTTGGAGGCTGGAAGGCTTAGATGCTGATCGGGTTTGAAGATGGTCCCTAAGACACATGCAATTTGTGTATTCCCCTTGTAACTTGTTGACAGGATGTTGTCGCATTCCTTAGTTGGGGGGGGGGGTCACAACGGCCGGTCAGCAAAGTTGAATGGACTCATAATTTGGCAGAGTCGTCACTAGAAATTTGTAACTCTGCGCTTGGTTCCTGACCAATGGCTAGGCGGGACCAAAGGGCGTGCGGATGAAAAAGGGGGTAATTTGCCCCCACTTAAAAGGAGGAACCGGGACATTTCTCGGCAGATTTACAGATTAAGCAGAAGACAGATTACCATGATTTCAGATGAAGAGAGTTAAATTTAGGCCGTCCAAGTACCACCCAGCTCCATGCCTCCGTTTCAGATAAGTGGAATGTTGTAGTATTCTTATTCTTAAAATTTAATAGTGTATTTATTTTAACCTAGTAATGTTTTAAAAGTAATAAACGAATTGATCTAATTAAATCTGAATTATTCATTTAATCTCATTGTTTTTTAATTGAGTTTTAAAGTACTAACCACTAATATGATGCAGACATAAGTTAAATTAATCGAACCTGCGTAAGTCATAATATGTTAAATTAATGAAGTAATTGTAGCGCTGCATCAGTAGCTATGCCCCTGGCCACGGTTCAAAATTATGAGTTTCATCACCAAAAGCTCTCGTGTAGCTGATAGTGCAACGTTAATATTCACTCACTTCTTAGAAGGCAGGTTTCAAATTTTGATAATTTTTTGCTAGAAATACTAGTAGAAAAATAAGATCTTATATATAAGATTATGTTGATCCGCAGATATATTTTTTCATTGTTGGGTGCATATTGCAGTATTTGGCTAATGTATTCAATGGTTTTAATACACACAGATTTTTAAAATTCAATGCAAATGTCCAAATGAGCACTTAATAAATGATGAAAATCTTAAATTTAAAGTCTTCATGAGAAAATTTAAGAAAATAATCCACCTTTATCATTTGGCTAAGATATACAGTAATTAAACTAAACTAATTCGGTACAACAGCCCATAGAGAGCCAAGGCCTACTGTGCCTATCTCGATTTTTGTGACCTTGGGCACTGAGGTGCATGAGCAGATGTTCAGGTCAGGTGGTCAATCTGATGCAAAACCCTCAATGTTTAGTTCCCCTGCAAGCTGGGTACTTATTTATCAATCTGATGAAAGGCTGAGTGGACCTTGCCTAGCCCGAGGTTTGAACCCCAAACCTATGGCGCGGAAGCATGATACGCTACCACTCAGCCACTAGGTTTATACAATAATCAAATTTTTATAAAAAATATAAAGTTATTTAAATATATTAATTGCTAATAGCTCAATGTGTGTCTTAAGAGACAGAACATTTTGGCCTATATTAGTAATTGAAGATAAGGAAAAAAATAAGTCACATTAAATTTTTATTTATGCTAAGTAAAAAGTACATAAAATTGAATAAGAAAATTAACATAGAAATATAACTGATTACAATATAGTTGCTAATACATTTGAAAAGTGATATAATTCCTTTCCATTGGCACATAATAGATAAACAATAAAATCATAATAACACAAAAAAAATTATGGCTGAAATGTATTTTTTAACACAAAGAAAATCACATATACCTTTAATATTCAAATTTCAAGATATAAATTATTTTGTAGAAATCATAATATAAATAAGTTGTAAACCAATATCAATTTTCATTCATACAAGTTATGATGAAAATGTTTTATCACTTATTAACAAATAAAAATACTCATAAAATGTCAAAAGATATACAAATTTCAAAAGTATAAATTTAGTTGATAAAGTAATGTATAAGCTGTTGGTCAAATCAGAACAGTATTACATGTTACAGTATAAAAATGCTTCTTACTGATCACTTTTGTATCAAAATAAACTGTGTGTGATCAAATTTCTCTCTTGAAATTGCTACATCACACTCCATCCTATATTTGCAACAACTTCAATTTAATAAATAAAAATAATTTAAGTTAACCATGAATATCAATGAAAAACAAATAACATTTATTATATAGAAAGATGTACATATATATTTCCTTACTGCAATGATCTTGATTATATGAAAACAAACATTAAAGAGATTATTTATGATTATATATGGACTAAAACAATCTTTAGTACCAGTGGTCCTTCAAACTGTTTCGACTTGCAAAACCCTTAGAGCCCCACTTCACACTTATAAGAATATATCTTTAAGTAATATTTAAAGTAGATCACACAACATGCTATAAGTACTTTATAAAAATACAATTAAAAAAATTGTGTATTTGTTAAAAAAAAACTTTTAATGGAAAGTTTAATATAATTTACTATTATTACAATTATGTGATCCAAGTGTAGTCCACCCATGCATAATATTTAGTAACTGGAATGTGTGCTTCAATTTTTTTGACACAAATTTTTGAAGTCAAGGTTTATTTAAGTTATCTGCAATTCCATTTCGTAATCTACGTTTAATTTGTTTTTGTAACCACTCATGTAGAGAAATATTTTTTACTTTAATATATTGTTTGCCACTCATTCGGTTATAGTGGTTAATGACGCTGACTGCAGTGCCATTGGGACTGGGCTCAAATCCCGGAGAAGGCATAGATATTTGTGTCATAATCCTTCCTTCTTTCCTTTGTGTTGTAATCCCACATGTGATACATTGTGTGGTGCACAGGGTTTATAAATGTTCTCAATAAAAGAAAAATATATAATGTTCTAGTGGCATTAAAATATTTACAGCTGTGAGAGAACTCTTGTGTATTTTGCATGAATTAGCAATCTAAAACTTAGGAGCTGTTCTTGTTTAAAGTTAAATTTTAACTTTGAATCTGTGGTTATGTTGATTTGTTTTGTTCCCTCTCCTTCATTATAGGCGCTTTTTCCATAAATGACAATACAGGTCCATTTTCCGTTAGAAAACTTTGGTTCCACAAAAAACATTCTACTAATGAGTATAAAATTAATTCATGGAATCTTGGATAGTAAACAATAGAATATTCACAATCTAGTAGGTAGTAAAAACTTAATATATTTTTTTAAGTTTTAGTATTTTTTATTATATTATAATAAAAGTTACAGAATAAAGTTGTATATAAATGAAATTTTCAGTTTTAATGACTAGAAAGAGCTTTTGATACTTGTGGTTATACAAACTTCATAGAGAAAATTAATCCATTTTGCATATACTTTTATATATATATTTTGACTAGTGGAATCCCAGGGTTCTGTGAAACACAGTTTGAAGACCACTGCTTAATACTTATGTATTAGTATCACTGCAGCAAAACTAACACCGTGTGAATCATATATCAAAACAAAATTATTCTATGTTTTAAAAGAAAAAAAACAATCAATCACATTTTGGTGGAAAATAGAAGTATTGATGCGGTGTATTGATGCTAATACATAAATACCCAATCCTCATACATTTTTAGCAATGAAATTTGGAATTTATTTGGTCTTCATCTTAAAATTTACAAAACAGATTTACTAATTTAATACCTTTGTTTAATTTCTGAAACTATATTTTCTGGAATATAATAAATTTGGATAGGAAAATTTAGTAATAATAAATAAGCAATGTGTCATTTTTTTCAAAAGAATTTTACTTCTTCCATGAATGCATGTAAATGGCAAGAATATATTGGTTATATCGAATACTGATTTTATGACTCGGTATTATTTATTTAGTTCATCTTATGCATAAATTTATACTAAAAATGATATACATAACATAATTGGGTCATAAAAATTATTCTATACAAATCATTATGATAAGGAAATATGTATTTATGCATACAGTAAAATCAAGGCAAACTTTTACATGTGCTTATACAGTTTTAACCAAATGCTATTGTTCAATGTAATTTTATATTTATTGCTGTAACCAACAGTAATTGTATATTTACAGAATCAGAATAGAAGGGGAGGATATAATCTGCACATAAAGGTTACTTTTTAAAAAAAATTTCAAACCTATAGTTCTTCAATGACACAATGTGTCATGTTTACAACATTTATAAGCACATTGTCTTGCATCAGTATAATATGGTGCAAAGGAATAAAGCCTTTTATAGCTTTATTACTCACACATATTTTGTTTTGTTTAATAATTATATTTGTGTCTCAGTTTATTCCCCCCCCCCCTTAAAAAGTTATATAGTAAGTTTCAGTTATGGATATTATAATTTTGAATAAAATGGACAACATCCAAACCAAGAATTGTATTTCCCTATCTTTTACATAGCAGAAAGTTTGGCTTCATTTAACATATAGCAACCCTCATTATTCCTAATCACATGTCTGTTAGCAGAGACAAATTGGTATCTCCAATGAAACATAGTCAGATTCAAAGCTCATGACTATTTTGCAATTGTGGCCTCTTCTAGTAAAAATATGACTTCAGTACATTGTAGCTACTATCATTTTGCTTAATTTACACCAATTTTTACGTTTGATAAAGAGTACTTGCTTGCTAATGGCAAAATAACGTAACTAATTTGATATCAGTACACAACTCGCTTTTGAAATCATGCCAAATAAATAATCATGGCCAATCTAATGTTATTGTACTGTGATGTTATCACTTTAAATAGGCAAAATTTTGCATCTTTTTAGCAGAAAAACACATAGCATACTAATATCAAATAAATGTCCAAAATATTCATTTATATCCTATTTTTTAAGACATAGAATGAACTCTATTACAAAAGAAAGTTCAGTACTTACGTATTATTGAAACAATCGCCAACGTTTCAAATAACTCACCAAATTGGCAACTCCAATTTAGCATGTGTCATTACATGCTGACATGGCAATCATGTGCTTTGTTTCATATAATGTAGCCAATAGGTTGCAATAATATGCAAGTACCGAAATTTCTATTCAACTGCAAATTATTATACAATATCAGTAATCTAACTTTCCACTTTCATCTTTAGAAAGATAAATAAATTTTCATTTACCATACAAGACTAGAAGAAAATATTTAGAAATCTGGCACATTTTTATGTTCAAAGTGAATAAAGTAGCATTTTGTGATATGAAAAATTAAGTGAAAAAATAGAATAGAATAATTTGGCAAGTGATTAATTAAGAGAAAAGGGAATTTTCAAAATTATTATAGACTTAATTCAAAACAGGCTCTACATGATCAACTCCATCAACTACACTTACTTGCGATACAGTCTTATCTGAAGTTGCATCATCTCCTAATGATAAACTACTATTTAACAAATCCTCTAAACCTGCAGAAAAGTCCCCTTCCAGATCTTCTTCAATACTCTCATCTGAAATTATTTGTTGCTCACTTGATTCTTCATTTGACTCAGGATCATGGTCTTTTTTAGAGGTATCTTCCTCCTTGATTTCATTTTTTATTTCTTTACTTTCAGATATTTCTTGAATTATATTTGATTTTGCAGTATCCAAACTAGGCAAACTTTTTGGTAATTCAGCAGAACTATAACTCCATTCACTACTTTTCCCTGTTAAAGAAGGCAAGTTTTTAAGAGACGATAAGGTGTTCTTTTCAGTTCCTAGTAGGCTATTACCATTTGACTTATTCAGAGTGCTATCCTTAAAACTGTTTATACTAAATGAATTTTCATTAGGTAGATCAAAGAAACTGTATTTTTCTGATGGCAAGGGAACATCAAAGAATGGATCATCATCAAGATTTGAAGAACTTGGATTCTCTTTGAATATGCTATGAGATTTATCAGTTATTATACTAGAGATCTTGGGTTTCTCTTTATCATGTATTTCAGCATTCATTGATTCATTTCTTAATCTTTCAATTAAGCTCGGATTCGTTTTCCTCATATTATCAGAAACATGTGATTTTTGCTTTAATATATCATTTTCTTTGATTTCATTATCCTTAGAGACATCAGCATTCATAGATGAAAAAGTTACATCAGAAGTACTATCTTTTAGAGTTACATTTTCATAGTTACTTTTACTCTTTGTAGGTAGGTTTTCTAAAACAGTTTCTAATGATTTATGAGCACTACTTTCAGAATTGTAGGATTTCTCGCCAGTTAATAGAGAATTTACTTTCTCTGGTTCTGATGAAAGTTTTGTTTTCAAAAGAGCGGAAATAAGAGGTCCATCAATTTCAGAATTTTTAAAATTTAATTTATTGCAAATCTCTGAACGATTTAAACAAGGTGCGGTACAAGCTATTTCAGGATCAAAAACAGAAAGGGTAAAATTAAGATTAAAATATTCTAAAAATTCTCTTACGATAGAAACGGCTAGTTTTCCGTCACTGGTACCTATAAATTCGTCAAAGCTTTTATTAAATAACGGAATTTTCGATCGTAAGCTGCCTTCTTCTTCAAACGCAAGAAATACTCCAGCACGAAGCTCAGCTTTAATTTTGTTTAAAAACCCGCTTGTTTCTAAATTTTGAACAATCAGGTCACGTAATTCTGTTTCACCTTCAGCATACATTTCAACGAACAAAAAATTACAATTTTTGTTTCAAAAATAGTTGTTGAAGAAATAAAACGTACACGAAACAAAATTTTTAAACTTGCCTAACAGCCATATGTTTATATTTACATAGAAATTTAAAAGTCGCTTCAATTCAGTTCTATTGTTTCAAGGTCAAAAATATAACAAATGAAATATATGAGTTACTTTATATTTAGTTTAGCTCAAAAAGTAATTAATTATGAAAAAACAGATAAAATATGATTTTAAATGAATTTCTGATTTTCGTATTGAAACTTACAAGCCATATTTGATTTTTAAAAATATCGAAAGTGATAACCAATGATACATTTCAAAACTTTTATAGCTTTCTATTGGTTGCTAGAGTTGTCAGTTTTTGTCCCGTTTATAATCATAAAATATTATTATGTACGTGTCTTCGCTGGTTTCGTTGCGTGCGAAAGATATTTACATATTTTAATATTTTCACGCCTTTTATAGCAATAATAATAGTATCATGATTGTAAGTTTTTTTTACATTTTTGTCTTTTTTTAGCATCATAAATATGAATATCTTTTATCTGCGGACAAATCGGCAGGTCATATACATGAACCTTTTAAACGTGTCGCCTTTAACTTCATATTTAGAAGTACTTCCTTTGAATGAATGTTATAAGGGATAAAATTATTCGTCTGTGCACTCTTTAACAATTCCTTTCTTGACAATTTTATATTATGCAACAAAAATGATGTCTGTTCCTATTTAATTTAAATATAATAGTGTGAAACAGAATTTATTTGATAACATCTAGGATGTAGTTTAAAATAGTGTGTAAAGTAATTTATTAAATGTTAAAATGTAGGATGTAGTTTCAATAACTTATTATGATATTCGCTTCAAAACTAATAATAAATTTTAATACATAATTATGTTTTCGTTTTAATTACTTGTATATTGATATATGAAATCCATTTTTTCATTGCTACTTTGAAGTAAAACAAATTATTAGTGAATGTTAAATTTTCTTTATCATTATTTTGGAAAATGTGAAAAAAATTCTAACAACTGTTTATTTTTTTCATATGTCAGAACTTGGTAAAGAAATTTGAACTTTAAGAACATGCCTCCAATGACATGTTCCTGTTATACCTCCAACAAGCAGCAACTGAAATGTTTCTTTTTTTTTATATTTTCTTGAAAATAATTTTGATATTTTCAATACTTCTTTCTTAGATGTATGAGTAATAATTTTATTAAGTAACCATTGATTTTAATTTAATTTTTCATATGAATTAGGGAAATTGAATGAAATTCAGTCTGGCAATAGGATTTTTTCTTAGCTCCTTTTGTAATTTGAAAGTTCTTCCGCAACAAATCTAGTTTAAAATTGGGTGTTTAATCAGAAATTTAGAAACATTTTTAACGTGGATGTAGAATTTATATATAATATTAAAAGAAATTTGTTTTCTGAGATGGATAAGAAAATCTCCATAAGTTTCTTACTGACAATTTATTTAAAAAAAATGTTTCTAAAGTGTTGTGTATTTGAACTGAATGATCTTATTAGACTATTTGTTGAAAAAGAAAATATTAAAATCTAGTTATTAAATCTAATAAAATCATATCTCCTAGAATTTTTGCAGTGGGCTGTGCTGAAAATACTCATTATTTTTTTTCGTTTTACAATAATGCATATAAATCTCAAAATTCTGAAATTTTAATCTTCGGGAAATAAAAATACTAATGAATTAGGTATGTGTGCATGCTTATGTATTGATAAATTAAAACACTAACATGTACAAAGAAAATATTCTTATGAATAGTGATCTGGTTTGTTTCAGCTTTTAATAACAAAAATTTAACCTATTCTTCAATTAGTGCTGCTAGTTCAAAATTTATTTTCCATTTTGGTTTTAAATAATAAAGGAATACATCAGTTTTAGAACATATTTCATTCAGTCTTCTGTTAACTTTAGAATGAATAAATTACTACTTCACATTAAATTGACCGCCTGAGGGGAATACTGCTCACAGTGGTATTACGTACACCCCCGAATTGCGGAGGGGGGGGGCAGAGCCTGACTGATGCCAAGAACGTACCATTGAAAGATGCAGCTTGGGGTCTAAAACCCGACTTCACAGGGGGACCCTAATATTCTCCATTACACCACTGTCTGCTCATGCACCTCAGCACCCAAGGTGTCGAAAACTGAGTTGGGCACAGCAGGCCTCTGCCCTCATGGGCTGTTGTGCCACTGAGTTTAGTTTTAGTTTAATTTACAAAAAGTTATTTGTTAATTTTCTTGATTATTTGAACATATCTCAAAGCTTTGAAGTAATCAAAACTTATAATTTATATAATGAGTAATATGGAAAAGGATTGCACCTAAATTTTAGTCAAAGAAAATATTAAACCAAAATATTAAAAAATTAGATGATGGGACATACTCTATATCATATGATATAAAAATTAGACATTTATTTTTTTTACACTGATCTTTTTTAACTGAAGTTAATAGTTATTTAACTTCTAAGGAAATTTTATTTTATAATTGAAAAAATCAATTTAATGTACTTGTTCTGAATTATTTAGAAACTCTTAGTGTTAGTCAGTTGCATAGTTCATTTTAAGTATAAAAAAAATACATAGGTAAGTGCTAAAAATCTGTTATAAAGGCACAGTTTTATCCAGAAAAGAAAACTTAGAATGGCAGTTGAAACGCTTGCTCTGTGTATGAAGCAAATTTTTTCATGAAATAAAATTGTACTTATAATATATGAAACTATTCCTTTTTCTAATTTAAAAAAAAATAGATCAAAATGTTACATTATTCTGTTAAATCTGCATTGAACAAGTGTCATAGCTGCACAATGTAAGAAATTTAGAACATTTTATGTTTCTTTTTTTTAAAATTATCATATGAAGAGAAAAAAATTAAATATTTTGAATTGATTTTAGATGAATTGTTGTAAAAATCAATCTTTGAATGAAAAATGTTTGCTACTGCTATTTTTCAATTTAAGAGAAATACGTTATAAAAAGTGCACAGGTTTTTAACTCATTTAAGTAGCAAAATTAGTCTGTTTGGCAAATTTCATTTCATCAAAGTACAAATGCCCTAACTTAGTTTTAAAATCTTGGATTAGGTATCACTGATAAAAATAACAAATTTAAAAATGTCCATGTATATTGTTTTTTATAAAATAAAGACATGAAATGTAAATTTATTTATAAAAATATTCATTTCAACCAGTTCAAAGATGGAAAGCTTTATTTGGTTAAATTTATTTGGAGCCAAATATCATGCTATTTTTTTCTCAATTTCAATTTTTATAAAACTATTAATAATAAATAGTTTTATAATAATATAAACTATTTTAATATAAAATTTATATAAATTTTTATGAATGTTATTTTATTATCTCCATTTAAAATGATGAATCTAAAAGAAATAATAAAGTTCATATTATTATGATTCGGTCTTCCTTATAATTGTGTCAAAACTAAAAATTCTGTTTTTTTTTTCTTCTTTTGCCATGACCTTGAAAAAGAAGGAAGCGGTGTGTTTTTACTTTTTTTTTTGACTGGGAAGGTACCACCTGTTACAACTTCAATGAGTAACCTCAATTTACCTATCAAATTGTCTGGGGAAACATGTATTATTCCTTGAAATATTTTGAATACTTTGTGTGTAAATCAAAGGAAAAATAATTTTATATATAAACTGTATATATATTTTTTTGGAATAGTTCTGTTTGTTACAGTTTGCTACATATATTGAAAATGGGAGAAAAATAATTCCACATGTACAAAGGGTCCAACAAAAGGTGATTCAAAGTTTTTTTTTTCATTTTTGTCTATGTATATTTGTTAATTTTCAAAAATTACAAAACTCAATGACATTTTAATATCTATCTAGGTAGTATCTTATTTGTTTTGTTTAGCCAATTTACCTTTTTTAGTATTCATTTACATGTATTTTTAACAGAACATTTTTGAATCAAAATTAATTTCATTCTCTTTTCACAACCATGCCTTTTTTATGCTATTCAATGCTTTAAGATTAAAATCAAAAAGGGGAAAAAAAGACAATTTTCTTCTTTTAAGGCAGTTTTTGTCAAAAATAAGAGAACCAAAACCAAACTTGAAGCACATTTTCTGACAGTAATGTCTCATTTTCATAAAAAATTACAGCATTTAAATTTGTTTTCGAAATGCAGCGTTTTTAAAATTTAAAAATATTGCATAAATTATTAACTTTTCTTTTTTAATGTGTAAAGGGATGGCTTATTTAGCATTAAAGTAATCGTCAAAAAATCCAAAACATTTTGATACTTATGTATTAGTGTCACTTCAGCCAAATTTGTACTACTTGAATCGCTGCATGATATCAAAACAACAAAAAGGCGTATTTGTTTTATTTAGAAAAAAAAACCAATCAGTCAAATATTGTAGAAAATGGTATGATACGGGTGGCACGAATTTGTTGTTGTTAATACATAAGTACCCATATTTTGTAGCAGAAAAAATGGATCTACTCACAAAGATAATAAAATGATAACATATGCTGCTGTGTATTGGATTATAAAGGCAGGATATAATATTAATATTGATGTACTTTCACTGAAAAAATATTCTCAATTCCAGTCCTATTCTGTTGCAATACAAGGAGACAGCTTTAAAATGTATAGATTTTTTGAATATATGGAAAGAAGATAATTTAATTTCTAATTTTCTTACTCACATTTAGGGTTTTATTTTAATCTTACTTGACAATCTACTTTTCTTGTTCTCTGAATCTGTAACATATCACATCTTTTTTTTTGTGGGGGGGGGGGCTTTAGAACTATTTGTAATAGTTTAATTTAAGCATTTTTAATTTTATTTTCAGCAGAAACTGTTGTTTGCATAAGAAAAATTCATTCATATTATGTTTAAAGGGACTTATTTTGCAAGTTTTTTAATTGCTGAAGAAAGTTCTACATTTTTAATGAAACAAAATGATCTCTATTCATTTTTTGTGCTTTTGCCTTTTTTAACACCTAAATAATTAGCAATTTATTTTTTTAGAATTTGTCATCAATAATATCATCAGTATTATATATATATGTAAAATTTGCCTGGAGTGTTGCTGATTAATGTCTGTTTACACATGCCATTAAAAAAATGCCAATTAATTATTATAACTGTTCTGTTTCCTGTTTCTTACACACACACAATAAATGTGATAGGGAAGTTATTTCCTGTGTTGGTTTTACTTGTCCTGCAGTTATGTAAGTGTTTAGCTTTCACTAAATTCCTTATTATTAAACCTGAGACTTAAATTCTGTTAAGGAATATATTTATGCATAATTTTAAAATGAACATCTGAAAGTATTGTATCATAAATTTGTGAAAATATCTTTTTTAAAACAATCACTGAATGTTCACTGAGCTGTGTATTTTAATGAGCTGTGATTTGAAAATTTAACCTGTGCAGTTTATTTTTTATTTATTTATTTTTGTCTTTTATCAGTGCTTTTAAAAGTTTATACTATATCTTTTGTAAAACTGAATTCAGGTTTTTAATTAAAATTTAAGTGAAAAGGGTGCAAGATTCATTTGTAACTTTAAAAAAAAAAATTTCAATTCACTGGTTTGAAAATTTTTTTTATTTCAGTTTAATTTAATGTCTAAAGGATAGTAATTTATTAATTAAAAGGAATCTTCACTGTTAAATCAAAGAAGTTCTGTTAAGTAAACTTTAAAGTTTGCTGTATAAATTACCTGTTATAACTCAGTATTTATTATAATAAATTTTTAAATGTTGCCTTTTTTACTGGTTATATCTTCGTAATTTCTGAACATCATTTTTTTTTTAATTCTATGCATTTTTAAATGGATTTACTGCGCTGACCTTTATTTAAAATCAAACTGCTGAAAAATATTGAACAGTGGATGACTATTGGCTTGCATTTTGCAAATGGCAGATGTTTAACCTGGAACATACCTCCAGGACAGTTGTAAATTGCTTTCATTCTACATGTACTAAAGTATTCTAGTAATGTTGGGGAATTTTCCTATTATAAGTGAGAATTAGCCTTACATGTAACTTTTTAAAAGAGGAGAGAAAACCATTATACATTTAAAAAAAATGGCGGTTATAGAGACTGCCAATAGAAGTGAAAACTTAGAACTTTTTGTATTAAAATTTGAAATTTCATAATGTTTGAATTAAAATTATCAACATCCATCTGGTTTTCACATCCATTGACACTCTGAGCAACAACTAAATGCATGTTTATATGGTTTTTTATTATTCAAATATATTACGGGGGGGCTGTACAAGATCATGACAAAATTTAAATACAATTCAATTGAAATAACAATTAATATACAATCATATTATTTATGGATAGTATTTGTATTTACTTAAATTTCAATGTACTTGTTTTTTAACATTATTTTAATTGTTTGCATCATTGTCATCATTAATTTCAACAATACTTAGACTTTTTGTACTTTCAATTATTTCATTTTGTTCTAAAATGATACAATAGGCTTATGATAACTAAAGTAAGAAAGGAAAATGTTTGATTCAAATTTATCTATCGCGTAAAAACCCCATCGATCGTCGTTTTATCATCGATCATTGGACATATTTAAATTAAGGGTTTCATTTAAAAATTCAATTAGTGGTAGATTTTTAGCATCTGCAAAGTTAATATTGAAGTCTCCACTTAAAATCATCGGTACATTATCATATTTTTTGCCAAATCTTTTATCGAGTATTTCAGAACCTGCTTTTGTATAAATCATCAAATTTTCGAATAAAAATTGTTGTATCTGTCTCGTAGATTTTCAGGCAAAATATAAACGGCAACCATTAACATGTATTGCCCATTCTCGGAATTGCAACGAGAAACGCATATTTCGCCTATATCAGAAACATTAACACCAATGCTTCTAGTGAATTTAGTATGTATGTCATATGTGAAGTAATGAAGTGTGACATATCTTGAGTATTGTGATAAATAGCTATGCATGCTGCTGGAACTTTGGGTCTTTCATAACTTACAACAAAGTTGAAATTCGGAATATCAAGTGGTTCTTCGTTTTTCATACTAATTTCCGACAAAAGCAGAACATTGAACTTTTTTACGATAGCATGATTTTTTAGGTCAGCTCCATGCGCTTGCAAACTTTGACAATTGAATGAAAATATCGATAATCCTTTCTTGTTGGAGATGAATTCTAGAAAAGTTTTGGTGACCGTTTGTAGTGTATTGTTTTGTAACCTTTTCAATTCTAACGTTAGATCCTCTCGATGACTTGTTGATCTTTTATGATGTTTATCTGTTTCTGAAGCATTTAGATTTGTTCCTGTTCTACCAATCCAAAATTTCCAGCTGCTGCTAATATTTTCTTGAGTAACTAAAAATAAACCTCGAATCCTCGTTACTCTTGTTAAAGCTTTGTAAACTAATTCTCTAGGATATTTGTGTTGGTATTCATAGACAATAGCATCATAAGTACCTCTCTGTGATTTGTGAATAGTCATTGCCAAAGCAGAAATTAGGGGAAAATGCTAAGGATCTAAGCAAATATGAAAAATGGATATTTCCCTGACAATATTTTTTCGTAAATTTCTAATAAAATCGAATGATACAAAATTATAAGTAATCATTTTGCAAAAAGTAAAAGATCATATATTTTATGTTTGACAATATAAATTAATAAATAATGATTTTAAAATATGAAATTTAAAAAAAAAAAAAATATTTAATGAAATTAAAGTCGGAGCCGTTTTCATTATTTCAAACTAAAGATTTTAATGATATAAGGTGATAAACTAAAATTTTGCATTTTTAATCATATTTTAAACTTTAATACATTAATCTTGAATTATTATTAGATTTTATAAATTTTTAATTTCAAAATCCACAGTAAAATTATGATTGAACAACTAGTTACCACGGTAGTAAGAAAACGTCTAAGCCAATGTGAAATACTAATCCGGATTGCGTGATGTGATGCAGAGGTTAAATATTAGAAGATAAATAATACAAAATTTTCAAACGCCAGACTAAATGCGAGTATTTAACCCCCCGCAACGCCACTTGGGGGGTTACTTTCCCAAAAACCATCTTGTATCTGATCTCTACTCTGTAAAAGGAATATATTTATCAAATTTGAAGACTGTGCATCTAATAGTTTAAAAATGGAAATAACTATCTATAACACCCCCTAAGCCCGCGCAATGTGACTTGGGGGTTGATTTTCACCAAACTCATTTTGTAGCGGATCTCTACTCTATGAAAGGAATTTTCTTACCCAATATCAAGATTGTACATTGAGTAGTTTAAAAATGGAAACAATTACTTATAATGCCCCTCAACCCCCCGTAACGCCCCTTGCATTTCGAATTTCGCAAAATCTGTTCTTAGCCGATCTCTACTCCATGAAAGGAACATGTCTACCAAATTTCAAGTCAGTGGGTCGCTTTTCTCCTTTACATATATAGATAAATGCATTAAGAGAATTTTTGCAGAAGTTTGACTATGTAATTTGTGTATAAAAATACAACTCAATCAGGGCCGCCGCATGGGTATTAGGCGCCCCTTTATGGGGTTCTGTTGCACTCTTATAAAGTGCTACAAATAAAATAAGAAATAGTCATTTATATAGTATTCGAAATTTGAGTTTCGAACAGAAAAGTTTTAAAATTATAATATTAAAAAACGTTTGTCTTATTGTTTTTTTTTAGTATCTCATAAATTTTAAAAACAAAACAAAGCAAAAATGATATAAAATTTTTAAGTAAATATAAAAATTAGAAAATATATTCAAATATTTATTCTCCTACCTTTACCAGCTACAGATGCTCGTATCAATTCCTTTATATTTAATTTATCCAAAATTTCGCTCTCTATAGATATAATTGACAAATCCGATAATCTCTCCTGCGCCATAGTAGATCGCATGTAGTTTTTTTATAATTTTAAGTTTGGAAAAACTTCGTGTTCTCCAGAAGCCACCAAAACTGGCAGGGTTAAAGAAATCCGTAAAGCTAGGGCAATATTTGGAAATGTATGAATAAGATTGTTTTCTTAAATATAATTTAAAACATCAATAGGTGACATATCCTCTTTGGTAAAACATCGGAAATATTTTATTTCTTCAAACAAATTTAATCCATCTATGTCCTTTTCATTAATATTTTTAGTATCCGTTAATTTTCGCTCTAATTCTTCACAATGTTTTAAAAGTTCATTCTCCCTCCAGTTTTTTAAATTAGGTATATAATGTACTTACTACCTTGAAGTAATTGTAATGTTCTTTTAATTGACTGAAACTTTCTGAAATTGAAGAAATAGTAGTGTCTAATATTATATTGTAAATTTCAACCTTAAACTTTTGTCTTGGATTGTTGATTGGTTCTTCGGTTTGTTCATCTCTAAACAGTTTCTTTTTAAAACTTTTTAAAATCAGTATCCACCTCCAAATCATCAGAAACGATACTTTCATTGGCAATTGCATATTCATACGCTTCATCCGATCTACCATTATCTGAAGTAAATTTTAAATGCTTTACGATATGAGTAGGACATTCCAAAGTAATATATTTCTCAAAAAGTAAGAATAATTTTAACACAAATGTGCGTATTTCAGTAACCAAATGTTCAGTGAATAATCTGGTTACGATAAATTTGAATTTTTAAATCTTTGTATGATAAAGACATAAACAATATTATATTCAGAATATGATGAATTGTGCAAATATAAATCACATCACAAATGTTGTACAAAAAGGTAAATGAAATTTTCAACAAAGAATAATTCTACAAAATTAAGGCAAAAAATTTCATATTAACCAGCTTTTCTATCATTTACACATGTTGTAAACATTAATTTACAATCAACTTTTGTTTCCTTGTTTATTATGAAAGCAAATCTTTCTGTTTCTGAAAGCTAGTTTTTCTGTAGTATCATTTGAATCAAGAATATTTTACCGCATTTATTTTTATTATTTTTATAAAGAAAAATTCAGAGAATTTATAAAGTAAAATGAATTCTAGACTGGGGATCGGTATACTTTCAAGGAAGAATCAGTTGTTAGGGTAACAAGATATCGAAAGTATCACAGACCTACTTGATATGAGCTTCCAGGAAAAAGGCCCCCCCATCCCAGCAACAGTCGCGTTAAGACTGTCATGCTCCAATTAATATTTTTTATATTATTTAAATCAAGTTTTACACAACAGGAATTAACATTTTCCATTCCTTCAAAAATGAAGAAATATTATAGATATTTTTTATTTATTTTTATTTCTTTGGCTCAATGCAAGTGCGATCAGCGTCAAAATATCAATGCTAGGAATTAAACTTTGAAGCATGAAAAAAACATCAATACCAGTACTACCTTAAGTACTACTATTTGGAATTTCATGTTTACACTAATAATTAAAATTTATAAAACTGTTCTTGCATAGTAAAGTGTGTTTTTGGAAGACGTATTCAAGCAAAAAAAACAAATATTGATGCATATTAATCAACATAAAAGTACTATAAAAGTCCATTGAAATATATGTATAAATATAGACGAAAATCTTAAAATTAGCTGATGTAACACGGAAAATTTACAAAATAAAATTTTTTTTTAATTAGATTTCATTAAGCTGGACATTACTTTTATTTCCTTCTTTGTAAAGGAAAGCAAATAATAAATGTATGTTTTGAATAATAGGATAAAAATGTTAATGATAAAATTATTATTTTAATATGATAAAAATGTTTGAACAATTTTTTACTTAAGGGAAAATACAAAACAAATCAAAAGTAAATTCATAATTACCGTTTGCAGTTATAAAGGAATGAAGTAAAATTGAAGAAATTACTGATTTAAAATTGCGTCAACTCTCTCTCTCTCTCTCTTTGAAAAAAAAGTGATTTCCTGAAGGCAGTGGTGCAAAAAAAAAAGTGATGGCTCTTACTTGGTTGAATTTTTTCTAGTAAAAAAGTAAAAATAGGGGAATATTTTAAATATACACAAAGCTACAATTTTTACTTACTGTCTTCTCTTTCTTGGCGTTGTTTGCGCTTAAACGCACCCCGCTTGGTTTTTTTTAATCTATATTTTTAGTTTTATAATTTATCTAATACTATTTGTATGTGCTCGAGTATTTGCTGACGTTAAAAGGAAGCAGAAACGAAATGCTAAGCTATAAAATGGTTGGAGAATCCCTAGCTATTAATTTATTCGGGAGGATCGAACTCACATCCAACAGAGGGCTTAGAGCTACAAAATAGCCCACCGAGATAGACAGGAAATGATACAAAAAATATGCATGAACAAGAAAATTTAATACAATATTATTATAATTATTTATATAAAAAAAAACATATCTGCAAAAGAGCAGAGGAGGGGGGGGATAACATTACATCAGTAAAATTACATCATACAAGAAGATTGCGAAACAATTTAATAACAGGTATACATGACACAAAATATGATTTGGGGAAGAAAAGCCAAGCGATTTACATAATAATTTGGCCAATAGTGAAACGAAGATTTGATAATTTAGATATAAAAATGAAAGAGAATAATTGGGTTTTTAATAAGCGATGGGCAGCTGCACGTTCTCTGTAATTTTAATTTTTTTCTCTTTTTTTTCACCCTTCAATTTTTTTCGTCCTAGGCATGTGCCTAAGCAGAAAAGTAGGCTTGGTAGCTGGGGGTACGTTACGCCACTGGACAACGGTCATCACATCACTTTTGCCAATTGACATGCAGTTTGAGATTAACTGTTTTTCGAAGGGAATGTATGGGAATAATATTTGACGATATTAAAATTATCCGGATCATGATCTTATTAAGACAGAGTCGAGAACGCAAAATGAGGCCCCCACTGAGAGCGAGGTCCTGGATCCGGGCCTAATTGGCCCATGCCTTGAAATGTACCTACTACAATACAATACGACTTTAATTATAAATCGCACAATTTATCAAGATAAATATTTTGTATATGACAAGACCGGGGAGTCACTAGAAAAACTTGTTTTTAATTGAATATTGATAACTTAATTATCAAATACTTTGTGCAGTACTGATACATTTATAAGTGTTGAGTATTATATCAGTGGGAATTTGTATTTTATTTTTTATTATATAAGAATGTATTTTACTTTGTAATTATTTTAAATTGTAAATTATTTAATCAAATTAAGATAATTATTTTCAATATTTTGTTTTTGATTTTTCGCGATACGTTCGCGCCCCCAAGTAGTGGCTATCACGCCCTCCTGGAGGGCGCACCCCACAGTTTAAGAAACACTTCAATAAAGATTTTATTTCGAGTTTTGAGAACAGTTTAATAATAGGATACATGAAGCAAAATATGATTTGGAGAAGAAAAATCAAGCGATTTACTTAATTTTAAAAATGTACATATTTTATCATTGCAAACAAAACAAATACGTTGAGCCATAACATCTTCTCAGCATATAATGAATAAAAATTTATGCCGATACAAATTATTCCCAATTCCTGTTGTTACATGTAACAAATTCTTATATTTTGAACACATTCAGAAAAAATGCGTGAACTCCACACGGAACGTATTTTTATTGTTGGTATCGGAAATCAAATTTTGTTTTACACAGACGAAAACAATCCGCAGAAACAAAAACAAAATTAAATTAAAATATAAAATTCAAAAAAAATAAAATCTTATTTTATTGCTAAAAAAATATAAAACATGCAAAATTGCAAGTTTTTTTATTAACAACTTTTATGTAAGTAACATTAAATTAAAAAAACTATAAGTACTATAAATTTTGGCGCCCCCTGCCCCAGGCGTCCTTGTGCGGTGAACAATTTTGCCACCCCCACACGGCGGCCCTGAATGCAATATTTAGAATAAGGCACGCACATCCATTCTACTGTCTCAATAATAAGTATTTAAGTTGCTTGTGTCAGATTGCTGATCACAAATGATATCACAATTAAGGTGCATTTGCTCTCATGCACTTTTTAATAAATAATTTTTCAAGGTTTCTCTCCTCTTTCTTTTCTTTTTTAATAAAAAAGAAAAGGAGAATAAATAAAAGTTATAAGAATGTAATAAAACATAAAAGAATATGTTGGAATTATCCATTAAAATATATTGTTACGAATTTTGTATAAAATAATGTAAATAATTTGGATTTGGATGTGCAATGCCTTTATATTACTCTATATTTATTTTATGTTAAGATTGTAATATTCACAAGTACGTTATAATGGCAATTCAATGGGAACTTGGCGAAACATTGGCAATAGAGCCAAGTTGGCATCATTTTTGGCGACCAAGTTGGCGACATTGGCGAGTTCGGGACCCTCTGGATTCTTCTGGAAATTAGTAGAAAAATCCACTAATTTCACGATCTGTGGCCCGAGCACATCTTTCCAGAAATTTCGGCCTCTGCTATAAATAGAGAGAGACTCGCCGCAACGGTCAGTCTGATTTTAACCAGCGAGTAGTGAGCACTGTTTTGATTAGCGATTAGAAGACTTGCCTTGAATTTGATAAGCTCGGCTGTGCTTGTGAATAGTCATTTACATACGTGAATTTTAGACACTGCTTATTGTGTCTGAGTGCTGTTGAAGGTGTGAAATTCTTCTGTTAATTATTATGCGAATTTTGCTGTTGAATCCTGTATTTTCAGGGATTGATTTATGCCAATAAATACTCATCGCTCTTAAGGAATTGCTTTGTTATTTACGACTGATTTTGCATAAAATCCTCGAACCCCGATCTACGTAACAATATTATTTTCATATTAAATCCAAGTTTATTTCTTATAAAATTGATTAAAATGTAAATATATTTCTGGCATTTGTGAAAAATTATCTGATTTTTAATGTTAATATTGTAAAATATTCTTATTTTATTGATTTTTTTAGATTCAACAAACTTAAGCTTTTAAATCCCAAAGGTATGGGAAAACCTGATATACCTACTCTTTCCACTTTTGAATGCCGCAGTGTCTTAGATTCCATTCAAAATGAGTTTGATCAACTACAAAAAGAGGATTGCAGTTTAAGGTTAGTTACAATTTTTATTTATAAATATTCAATGAAAAGTACTGGTTGATTTCTGTAAATATGTATCCTTGCTCAATGAAATTATTACATCATATCCATATCTGTTTTATAATTTTCTGTCTTTAGTAATGGTGGTATTTTCTATTTTGATAATAAGAAATTACTTCTCATGTTAGTTACAATTTATATCTATGATTTTTAAGATGTTTTCATATCAAAATCATAATATTTATGTATATAACTCAAAATATGGTCAAGTTGCTCTTAATATAATCTGATTCTATTATTTTTATTCACTTGAATATAAATGATTTGTTTTTCCTTCCCATGATTCAATTAATCTTTTTTATCCTTGCTCATACAAAATTTGTGTTTTCATTGTGCATGGCTATAAACAGGAAAATTGATTTTTAGAAATTTTTATTACTTTTGAAGTTATAAAAAAAATGTTTCATTCTTAACTATTAAAATTGAGAGTTGGAATGTCAGCTTTATAATTGGAACTTACATTATGGGTAGATATTTGTAAAAAAGCAAATTTCACTTAATAAAAATTGTCTTATTTTTGCAGAATACTTTTGAAATGTATTTTGTGTTACTGTTTCAATTATGTATTAAACATTTTATGAAAATTAGTAAATATATACATAGATTTGGATTTTAGCAAACTACAGCAAGATTTGACTGACCTGATAGCCCAACGCAATATTCTCACAAAACGCAAAGGATTCAATGAAAAGTATTGTGTTCTTTGTTGTTTAGGATTCAATCTACTATTCAAAAGGAAGCTATCATGCCAAAATTGTAATTTCTTAGTTTGTAGATCTTGCTCATCTTGGGATTATTCCAGTAATCAGTGGCTCTGCAAAGTATGCGAGAAGCAAAAGTAAGTTTATAAGAATATTTGGTTGTAATTATGTTAATCATCTGGGAATGAGTGTAATTATATAAATTAATTATCTAGCTTTTAAAACTAAACTGTTTTTCACTAACTTTTTTTCCTTGTAAAAACTTATCAAGCATATTTTATATTAGGATTTTCAAAAAGTAATGATAATCTATGATGAAAGAAAAATGTTGAAATAATACAGTGATTTTAAATCATTAATCACATAAAACTTTTGGAAAGAAAAAAAAAGTATATATTTGTTAGTTGTGTTAAACATGTATACTTTTGTAACTATATAAATTCATTAACAGGAATTTAAGTATAGGTTAGGGGAAGTTATATATATACATTAATGGAAAATCGAAAATCTTAACCTAATGAAATAAACTAAGAAGTTTATTTTTCCAGAATACGATAAATTCTTGTTGTAAAAAAGAGGGTACATGTGTATTATACCATTAATCAATTTCACAAAATCAAAAGACGTCGCCAATTGCTATTGTTAAGTAGATCAGGGTTCAAGGATTGTATGCTATTAGTCTCAAGGAGCAAGATAGTTCTTCAGGAGTGATCAAAATTTATTGTCAAAAAATAATCCTTAGAAATGCAGGATACAACAGTAAAATTTGCAAAATAAATTTCTTCAGGTCTTCACACTTCTGCAGCCCTCAGATACAACTATCAGTGTCTAGAAATACAATTACATAATTTATTTGCAAGCACTCACTTGATTTAAGCAACTCTTCAACAGCTCAAGACAATACTGACTCTTCAACGATCAAAACAACACTAACTCAGTTTCGGCCAGCAACTCCTTGTTTATAGTCTGCACGGATTTTTCTCGAAAAACCTACGTATATCATATATTATGACATTAATAGATTTCTCTAGTAATTTCCAGAAACATCCATATGGTTGCGAACCCACCAAAAATGATGCCAACTTGGCTCTATCGCCAACATTCGCCAAGTTTCCATCAAATCACCTTTACAATGTAAGGTTCGGCATTGCTTGTGAATATTACAATTTTAGTATAAATTAATTCTAAGAGTAATATTAGGCTATTACACATCCAGATTTAAATTATTTTTAAGCATTTATTGCACAAATTTTGTGACAGTATCATTGTATGCAGGCAAAATTGTGTTTGTACATGCACAGAAACAGTTTCCCTCTATTGGTTACATAACACAGCATTTGGCGATGTCTTTTGATTTGGCACATTGGTCAACAGTATATATGTAAGTACCAAAAAGAACAAATTGAGTGGAGAAAGACAACATGATTTGCAAGTTCTTAGGACTCAACTGAAGGGTTAAATATATTTTAAATTATCATCTTTTTCTCTCAATCCCTCCTTTTCCCACTCCCCTTTATTTCAAGGCAGAAAAATACTAACTACTGAAAATCAATAAAATTATCTAAACATGAAATAACAAGAAACATAGAAATTCTTGATACATTGAAAAATTACATTTAAAATACAATGTATATTTAATTATGTATATAAATTATGAAAAATTAAAATGCTTCCATAATTGTTGTTTCTTATTCTATTTAAACTTTTAAAGCATTTAGGGATAACATTTAAAATATTTTTGAGGAAATAATTTAATAATGATGCAATAAGAATTAATATAAAGGACCAAACAACGTTGTCTTTTAGACGAAAACATGTCATAAATGCTGAGAAAGGTACATTTATAACTACATATATTAGAATTTTGGACAGTAAATGTTCCTTGTGAAGTTAGTTTAAATTTCAATCTTTGTACTAGAATATAAACTATCTTAAATTTTTTGTATTATTTTAATTAAATAATCTGAAAAAGAATGTGGAGTATACTTGGCAGAAATTAAATACAAGGGAATCCAACCTTTCCTTTAATACTATTACTTTTCATAGTATATATTTTTTAAAAAGTTGGTTTTTAAAATAATTGATAAGAGCCATTGTGTTCATTTAATTCAAATTTAAAACAAGTTCTTGAAAAAGGAATAATAATTTAATCATGTTATGCAGTCTTTATAAATCAATTAAACTTTTTTTTTTGGTAAAATGAAGGAAAAGATAGTTGTGTTGCACGTCTTGGAAATTAAGTTGTGGATGAAGGTGATAGGGGAATTTAGACTGTGTGTTAATCCATAATTCTTGAAATGTGCTTTTTTTAAAGAAGTTGCTACGACTAATATAGTTAACTTAGTTCCTACTAATTTCTTTGCTAATATGTTCTGTTTCTTTGCTAATATGTTCTCCCCCCCCCCTTCCATGTTTCATTATTTATTTACATAATTTTCTACATTCTGAAACTAGTTTCTTGTATGACCTCTATTAAAATAAGTTCTGCTTGTGTTGAATGATCAGTTTTAGATGAGACAGGTTAAAGGTCATTGGAGGATTCTTCACCTTGTAGAAATTTCAATGTTTTTAAAAACCAAGAAATCAAAACGGATTTTATTTTTAGTAAAAGGAAACTTTTTAAAAATTCTTTATTTTTATTCTATTTTACTTTTAGGATTTTTAATGCAGCTTCACGAGACTGGATATGCAAACGATTGCGTACAAGTTTTAGAAATTTTAGTGCTGCTAAAGTGTTGCAAAATTTCTGCCGTAACAGAAGAGTTTGTAAGTTATTTTATTTTTGTAGTATTTAACATAACTATGCTATTGAAAATTCTATAGTTAAATTGCCCCCTACCTATTCCTCTATTCCATAAATTTAAAACATTCTGATCTACTGATAAGCTTTACCTATATGCAAAAAAACCAATCAAAAATGAAATCTCTATTTTTCTATGGTATTATTTGAAAAAATTCTTTATCTTCATATTCCTTTAGCTAGAATCAAATAATTATGCAAATGATTTATTTTTAAAAAACTCTTTACATCAATATGTCAGGATTTCTCTGCATTTTTAAAATATTGAAAGAGATTATGATCAGATATTTTTTATTAACTCTAAAAATATGAACAGTCATTAGATATCAAAATATATGAAAAAAAACATATATCTTTAATTTTTTTTCATTATTCTACCTCTGTATGGTTAAAACATCTGTAAATTTGTTTCCATATTAAATATCAGTATTCAAATTGCTAAAAAATAGTTTTTTGTATTGTAATAATGTATGTCCTGAATTGAAATCTGTTGTATTTTCTTGAAAGCTGACAGCGAAAATGATTCTGGCTATGGAGCTTCTGCTGAATTGCCTTTGATGAAACTTCTCAGCTCTCATTCATTAAATAAGGATCTGAAAATGAATGGTATTATATCATCTCTTTCGAATTATAGTTTTCCTAAGTGATGAACATTTTTGAATGCAATACTAACCAGTGTTAATATGTTTTACAGCTGAAATGACAGTTCAATTTTCATATAAAATTTTTTTTAATTTACAATGAAAATTCTCAAATTTGTATAAAGAATTTCTTTTTTCTTAGGATTTTTCAAAAATGAACGATAAAAAAAATTTCTTATGCCAATTTAATTTGGTTTTCAACTACTTAGTATGCTAATAAATTTTATTGGGATTTCATGTTTCTCTTTTGTTTCTCAGTTATTTTACTGCATACCAATAGTTTAATTTTTGCTAAAACTGTGTATTTGATTATATTAATTTTTATGTATGAATCACGAATAATATGGTTTTGTATAAAGAATGAAACAAGTTTGAAGCTCTATTAAAACCTAGATCAAGAGGGTAAGATTTGTGTAAAATTTATTTCCATGTACTGCACGAAACCTTCATTGTTTATTTCATTGCATCGTTACTTTTTTTGTTTCTGCAAATCTAGATTATTCACAGTAAAATAATCTTTTCAGTTTTATTGTATACTAGCTGTTACCCGCCCGCTTCGCTGGGAATTTCATGACGTTTAATAAATTTTTGCTGCTTATATATATGTATAAATTATTGATATCTAAGTCCTGCATTAAGAATTCGATTGTATTGAAAAATATACTTATACCTGTAACTGTCACCTGTTGATAAAAAAAAGGGGCTGAACTCATCTAATTTGTGTTTTCTAAGAATCTTTAAAATTGAAGCATAGAATGATGTTTGCTCTTTCGTAACCCAAAAATCAAGTGGATTCCCACAAAACCAATTTTCGGTGGATCTCTACTCCGTAAATTGAACATGCAAGCCAAATTTCAAGTCTAAATCTAACAGAAAAAACAAACAAAAGTTTTATTATCAATATCCCCGTAATCCCGTTGAGAGCCGTTTTCCAAAATAACCGCTCTTAGCGGATTTCAACTCAACAAAAGAAAAATGCAAACCAAATTTCATTATTATAGTCCTTGTAGCTTGAAAAAAGTAATTTTTTTTGTCAATACGTCTCAGTAACCCCCTGCACCCCCCCAGAACTTGATTTGCTTAAAATACATTCTTAGTAGATCCCTGTTCAACAAAAGAAACATGCTTAACAAATTTCAAGTATATGGGTCTAACAATTAAAAACAGGAATTTTTTCTGTAACTCCTCTTGACCCCTCGCAACCTTCCTTGGGGGTCAATTTTCACTTTACTCTTTGTTAGAGGAACTCTATTCCATGAAAGGAACATGCCTACCAATTTTCAAGCAGGATGATCAAATAGTTTAAAATGGAAATATTTATCAATTACGCCTCTTAATCTCCCGAAATAAAACTTGGTAGTTCATATTCGCGAAACCCATTTTGTAGCGGTTCTCAACTTTACGAAAGGAATCTGCTTATCAAATTTCAAGACTGTACGTCTAATAGTTTAAAAATGGGGATAATTATCTATAACGCTACTTGAGCCCCCGCAACGCCACTTCTGGGTCTGTTTTCACAAAACCAATTTTGTAGGGGAATTGCACACTATGAAAGGAATCTGCTTAGCAAAATTTAAAGACTGTGCATCCAATAAATTAAAAATGCAAAAAAAATTTATCAATAACGCTCCTTGAACCCCCGCAACGCGGCCTAGGGGTCGATTTTCACAAAACACATTTTGTAGTGTATCTCTATCCTATGAGAGGAATCTTCTTACCAAATTTCAAACAGTGCGTCTAATAGTTTAAAAATAGAAATAATTATTTATATCTGCCCTTAACACCCCTTGGGGGTCAATTTTTCCCAAACCTGTTTTGTAGCGGAAAGAAACCTGTTTTGTAGCGGCATTTCTCCATGAAAGAAACATTCCTACCAATTTTCAAGCAGGGAAGTGAAATAGTTTAAAAACGAAAACATTTATCTAGTACGCCACTAAATCCCCTGCAACGTCATTTAGAGGTCTGTTTTCACAAAACCTTCTTATAGCTGATCTCTACTCTATAAAAGAAATCTACTTATCAAATATAAAGACTGTGCGTCTAATAGTTTAAAAGTGGAAATAATTATCTATAACGCCCTTTAAATCCTGCCACTTGAGGGCAATTTTCACGAAACCCATTTTGTAGCGTATCTCTACCCTATGAGAGGAATCTACTTACTAAGTTTCAAGACTGTACGTCTAATAACTTAAAAATCGGAATTTCTAACGCCCCTTAAACCCCTGCCCCCCGCAAACAATTGCTGCTAATTTGAAATTACAAACAGACACTTCAATTTTATTTATTTGTATAGATATAGAATGGGATTATAACTATTGTTTAAATGTGACTAAAAATGTAAATAAAAAAAAAAAAGAAAGGATTAAAACTAACTGTAAAACTTATCAATTTTTTGTTTCTTGCATTGCTTTTTGCTTATGAAGCCTTGATTTATTATTTTTAAAAGTGCATCCGAAACAGCCGATGCTCTACTTAACTGAACAGTGAGATAACTATCATAAAAAAAAAATATGGCACGTGTCAGCGTATTATCATGTGCGCGTAACACTATTATGTCTCATGAACAGCATCGGTCGCCAGTAACCAAAACAACGACTTCATTAGCTCAGCTTTGCGTTCAATTTGGCGTTCATCTTGGCATTCAGTTTCACGTTCACCCGTATAGTTTCCGTTCCCGTAAGAATACGGAAATAAAATATAGCCTATGTTACTCCCCGTTAATGTAGCTTTCCATTAGTGAAAGAATTTTTAAAATCGCACCAGCCGTTTCCGAGATTAGCCGAAACAAAAAGACAGACAGACAAAAATTTTAAAAATTGGTTTTTTGTTATGAGTACCGTATATACTTTTAGTGCTTTAAGTAAAAAGCTGCTAATTTGAAATTACAAACAGACACTTCAATTTTATTTATTTGTATAGATTACCAATGTAGAGTTTATACACTGAAGTACATTTTGTAGGATAGAATAAAACCTTTTATAGTGAATTAAAACAAGCTTTATATGAATTCCATTTGTGAAACAAACTATGTAAGGATAGATATTTGCTGAACAAGAATCAATTGAAATTTATATATATTATTCAGATTCATTTCATAATATAAAAATTTTATATACTTTATTTTTCTAAGCAACCAGTTTAAGCTTTTTTCATCAAAAATGCATTTTCAATGTATATATTTTTGAAAGATATTTATAACCCCAGATTTGTATGACTAATAAAAATCAAGCTTTTATTTTGAAAATTATGAAACTGTCATGTTAATACTGGGAAAGAAAGATGGCATGAATGTTTAACTTTAGAAGGATTTTTAAATAATAAGTTATTTTGATCTGGAATAGCCTGGTTGGTATGATGAACTTCCAATAAACAGAGGGTTAGTTCAAATTTCATAATTCCAAGTGAAATCTCTGATGTAGTAGTATTTGACATACGTTAAATCTGTCAGCATTTCAAGTCCTCATGTTGAGACTGATGTTGATATTGAGTATAAGATCTTCTCAGATGTGAAATGACCATGGTTCAAAATTAAAGGCATTTTTGGTATATTATACAAATCTGAATAAAAAGAAATACTTGGAAATGGTTAATGAAATATAGCTAATTCATTTTTGTTCAAAGATATGACAATTTCTTTAAAAACATTTAAATTGTTTATTCTGTGTTAATTGCTTTTATGTAAAATTTGGAATGAATAGTTGGACATTTGCATTGAAATATTGGCAGAGGGAAATTAATATCTAGGTAAAATAATCCATTATTTATATAATGAAATCAAAGTAATTTGTTTTACGATACAAAAATTCATGCATTTGTTTCTACAGTATATTTAAGTAGTTAATCACAAACTCTTGAAAAATAAATTTTATTATTAAAAAAGTCATTGACATCACAAATTTCTTCCACAATTTCCATATTATTAGTTGTATTGTGTTTCAATGTATTCTGTCTGAGAATAAATTTGCATTTACATTCATTTTTAAAAATTTGTATTGTTTTATCAAAATTAATTAAATTTTGAAATAGAAAATATGCACTTTCTTCATTTTTAATCAAAATAGAATAATTCTGTAAATATAAAGCTGTAATGTATATTGTTCAGCAACTTTGTTATGCAATACATTTATGTTTTGAACTACATTTTTGAAATATGTTCAAGTTTTTTTTAAACTAAAAAAAAAAAACATTTCAAGTTTTTTGGAAATTTATCTAGCATACTTGTGTTGTAGTGTTATAAATGTACACATAACTTTTGAATGCATGTGTTTTTCCTTAAAAAATTAGAATACTGTTGGGAAAACAAAATGAGCCTGATATTGCCTTTTTTAAGTCAAATTATTTATTTACCTATACTTAAAATAAACGAATGAAAACATACATTTAAATGAACTGGGGGGGGGGGTCATGTTACAGATTTAATTCAAGTCCTTTTTTAGTTCTGAAGTATCATTTATGTAGTGAAGTTGATATTACAATAATTTTGCTGTTAACTTGATCAATCGGGCATTTATTTAATTTGTTGAGGAACATTGTCTATAATTAACATTATAAATATATTATATTTTATAAACTTAATATTATTATAGTTATAACTTAAATTTACTTGAATGCTACATGCTATCATATTGCTGTTTGGAGAACTCTAGATTTTATCTGTTTCTTATGCATTTAACCATGTTTCAGAGTTATGAAAGTTTCTCCCAGTGACCCATGAGGAAGTTGTAGTATCTTTTTTAAAAACCATTTAACCATCTTATTTCTCTTGATGCTGAAACCATGTACAAATAAATATTAAATATAGCAAACATGGGCAGTTGGTTCTCAGTTTTAACATTTAATCTCTCAAATAAACATATGTATTAAAAAAAAATTGCATGGTTCATTTTTCAGTTCAGTATGTTAATATAAGTATTATATTCTTAGACCTTTCTTCTCATGAAGGAGATTGTGAGGAGGAGGAAGATGAAGTTGGAGATGAAGAAGAACTTGCTGAAATTCATTACAGTATTGAAACTATTTTAGAAGGTCTTTTAGGAGGAACTCTGGATGATGCTCTTGTGGATCAGTTGTATCCAAACTCCAATATTTGTAAGTGAAATATTGTATTTTCCAACAGTATCGCAAAGTATATGAGCTGAAATAATTAGTTCACACAAGAACATAGATTCATTTTTTATATTAATGATCACACATATGCAATGTTATATTTTTATCATTATATATCATTGTACTTGGGAATTTGGTTTCTCCTTAAAATATATATTCAACTTAGCATGGGGATGGTGGACCTTCAAAATCTCAAAATTTGGTCAAAATTGCGATTTTTATTTTTTATACTAATAATATTCTATTTATTTCAGAGAATGATTCTGTCGAAGAATTTTTTTCATTTTGACTAATTATTACTGAGTTATGAGTAATCTAAGAATTAAACATGGCGCCATCGACTATTTAAATGGGCGTGGCCCTGTCATTTGAATGTAAACAAGAACTATTCATATTTAGTTTCTAGCATATGCTTAGCCTCAATTGTTATTTTTTTCATCGCATATTTTATGAAGAAGGATTCTGATAGGAACTTCAACTTCTACTTTGTTTACATCGTATTAGCATGCTTGTTTCACATCTGTTATAACACAGCATACTTAGTCGTTTCGGACGTAATTGTACGTCTATTTTTTTCAGTTTTCCTTTTTTTCATTTGAATACTCAATTATAATTTTCTTGATAAATTAATCATTCCAACAGTATTTGTACAATGCACAGAATTAGTTCTCGATATCATGTTCCAAAAGGAAGGCCATCAAAACGTAAAATGCAGGCTTTGCTAAAAGCAAAGAAGAGAGGGGCCTCTGGAGAAATAGAACTGAAGCATCAAAGTTTACATGTGAAAATGACCCTGATGCAAGTGGTAATGTGTCCTCTAATTATGAAAATAATGAAGTGAACACTTACCCATTAAATTCTAGTGAACTGAATGCAGCAACAGAAAGAAAGCTGTCTCTTCTAAGCTCACACACTTCTGCAGAACATGTGATAAGTGAACAAAATGATCCAACTTATGTATTAGTTGATACAAATGTATGGAAGAATTTACTGTCAACTGTAAAGTGCCCTGAATGTGATATGAATAATTTAAATATTATAAAAACAATGCAGCTGGGTATAGCATCAAAACTAGAATTGGTTTGCTCTAGTTGTGAGGCAGTATTGAATTCCTCATTTTCAAGTGCATGTGTAAAAGACAAAAAATTGTTTGACATTAACAAAAAAATGGTTTCCTCTTTTTTAAGACTTGGGAAAGGTCACGCAGGATTGGAACTATTTTCATTAGTGACTGGTATGAATACAATGGACAAAAAATCTTTTTCGAAGTACATTAAAATTTTGTCCGAAGAAAATAGAGATTTGAAACATCAGATCCTCGAAGTTGTGAGAAATATAGTTAGGAAGCAACATCTTGAATTAAACAATGAAGGTAAGGAAACTGGTGTTTTAGACATAACTGTGTCATTTGATGGATCTTGGCAAAAGCGGGGATATAAATCACTGTACGGGATAGGAGTTGTAATTGATTTATTGACAGGCTTAGTAATAGATTATGAAACACTGTCAAAGTATTGTACGGAATGTACTGCTGCAGTAAGAGACCTTTCGAGGGATAGTCCAGATTTTGCAATTTGGTATGAAGGTCACAAATCTGAATGTCAGATAAATCATACAGGTTCCTCGTCTAGTATGGAAATGGAAGCTGCTGCAATTTTATGGCAAAGATCCATTAAGGAGTGCAATATGTGCTACACTTGCATACTATCAGACTGAGATTCAAAAACATTCCAACGTCTGATATCGCTTAATATTTACGGAAAAGATAAACAAATTAAAAAAGAAGAATGTATCAACCATATTTCAAAACGCTTAGGAACTGGTTTACGCAGCAAGGTGAAAGAGTGGCGAAGCAAAGGTGTTTGTATTGGAGGCAAAAAGGTTGGTAGTTTAAAAGAAACCACAATAGTTAACTAACTTTTACAGAAAAGCCATTAAAGATAATTGCGATGACGTAGAAAAAATGAAAAGTGCAATATATGCTACACTTTATCATTGTTCCTCCACAGACACCAAACCGAAACACAACAAATGTCCTGATGGCAAACTGTCTTGGTGATTTTATAAAAGAGCTTTGGCGAATGGAGAATCCCCTCAAAGTCATTCAGTTATGAAGACAAAATTAACTGAGGAGGTTGTTGCGAAGATTCTCCCTGTGTACCAGAGATTAGCAAGCAACGAGATATTGTCCCGGTGTACTTCAGGTAAAAGTCAAAATGCAAATGAATGTTTGCACAGTGTTATCTGGAGTCACTGCCAAAAAGAAAGTTTTTAATCAAAGAAAAGATTGGAAATATCTGTTGTAACAGCAGTAAGTGAGTTTAATTTTGGTTCCCTATTTACCTTGAGAAACGTGCATCAAAACACTTCCATACCCTCGATGCAAATTAGTGAAATGAGAGATGACCGCCGATTAAAGCAAAGTAGAATTAAAACTTTTCAAACTACAAAAGAATTAAGAAGCGAAAAATCTCTAATACAATAGAAAACAAAAATATAAAATCTGAAGGATTAAATATTGTGCTGGTAAATTTTAAGTGAATGTCTTGCCACGCTATGTTTTTTTTTTATAAATATCAGCTTTGCGGATGCTATAACTTGAATTATTCAATTTATAACTAAATGTAATAAATTTTAAAATATTTATTAGATTTCTACTGTAATAATCTCTTATATGTTTGATTTTCATGTAAGGGTAAGTAATTATGTAAAATTTTGTTTTATTATTTCATATTACACAAATAAATGTTTAAAATGTGTTTTTCTCAGTTCGTGAATTTTCTCTTTTCATGATTACGTAAAATGCTCCTTGCGTTTCATATTTCATCGTAGCTCTTTAAAATTTTCACAAGTTATAAAAAATGATATAATTCACAAATTTGTGCATTGGTTTTGTTCAAAATTTAACGGATTATATTTTACGTTGTTTTGATTACCTTGAATGTGTGATAATTGGTGAAATATTTCATATAGTATAGAAAATGTATCTTTTTTTTCATCAAATTTTATTCTGAATTTAAAATCCATGCACATATATATTTAGTTATAGTTCATATACATATAAAACAAAAATTAAGAAAATATCTTAAAAACTAAACCGCAAGGAGCATTTTTAAAAAAAGTTTTAAAAAATTAAAATTTTTTTTTTTTAATATTTAAATTGTGAATTATAGTGATCATCTACTATATTGATTCCAATTTCAGCTCATTAAGATAACAGTTTAAGAAATTAATTTCAAAGGTCCACCGTCCCCTTAAGAAAATAATTCACATTTTGTTTAGTTATGAAGAACAGAATAGAAGCATTATCAATATAAATATCATATTTCAATTTCAATATTAGGCAAGGAAGTATATATTTTTATTTGCATGTTACATGCAGTGAGTATCATATTTAGTTTTTTTTTTAAATTAATAATATTTGGATGCTTAAACTTTCATCTTGAGAATATAAATTTCATAATTATTGGTTGTTCTAAATTCAATAAACAGATAAATATGGAATGATAGCTTTAAATAAATAAAATCTTAATGTAATTTATTTTTGTTATCAAGATTTGTTCATGAAATACTATTGCAACACTTCTCCTGCTTGTTAAAATAACAAATAATGGGAGAAACAGAACCCAATAAATGTGGCCTTTGTGGGATTTTTTTTTTCCAGTTCAATTGTCAAAAGCACAACTAAGCTAGTTTTCATATGATTATTCCTACTTAGGACTTTTTTAAGAAGTTCCTGACTAACCTTGTGAGAATTAAACTCTTGATTAGGGCTTATTAACTACTGTCTGATTTCATTAACACATGATAGTTGGGGACTATGGCTATTAAACTTTGGGTTAAGTTAATCACAAGTTACAGCATCAATATAAATAGAACAATATTATAAATTGCAACATTGATGTCATTTTTTTGTTGTTTTGTTTTCAGTTTGTTTTAAAAGAAAGTTAAAAATACTATATATATTTGGAAAACTTGTTTTATAAAAATATGTATAAAAACTTGTTGAAAAAGTTATCACATTTCTCATGTTTTTTAATGTAGTTACAAAACAATTTAAAAGTAAGCAAACATTTCCATTAAATTACAGATTGTTTCATTCAAGAAAATAAATTTATGGTCAAGTATTTCTGTTTTGTATAATATTAATCAATTGTGTTTCAAAGAATATTTGATAAAAGAGTACATAAAATATTTAAGGAAAATTTTTTGTTTTGTTAATAAAAAGAGAAAAATATTATTTGCTCTTTTAAAAGGGAAATGTGATGTCAGCCAGTTATATAATGAATACAAATCAGAGAAATTTCATTAAATGAAAAATTTGGCATATATGTGTATATATATATATATATATATATAGGGTGTTTGTTCTATATAATCTGTATGTGTTTTTTATTTATATGTATACACTCTATTAAATCTTTTTATGAAGAATTTTAAAATTCAGAATAAATTTAGATTTTATCTTATTTTTTTGTACCAAAATCTCAAATTTGTATTTTAATTTTTTTTTTAAATATTTAATATTTTGCTTTAAACTTTGATCTTTAAATAAAGAATTGTTTTTAAAAAATGTGTATTAATTGGTAGATATGAAATTATTTTATTTAATATTGTAGTAATTATTTTCTGTCTTAAAAGTTTTTTATGACCTTCATATGTTCAATATATTATTTGATAGACATTTTATGCTTTGTACTTTTTAAAGCTATTATGAAATGTTAGAGTTTTAAATATTTCCATTTTATTTACAGATTTAAATTTATTTTCCTCATACCATTTAAAATTAGTTGAAGTTATTCAGAATTTGTCGAAGGCCTTACAGAAAGCTTTGCATAGTAAGTAAATATTTAATTTTTAATTATCAATTGCATTTGAACTGCAGATATCTGTATTGACTTTAATTTAACTAAATAATCTAAATTAATTTTTATTATACTTTATGAATATTTATTCTTTTGAAATTGCTAATAATTTAATGTTTTTATGTGGACGTAATCAGTATACAATATTTTTTGTTAACAATGGTATTTTTTTAATTTGTGAATTTTTTTATGAGGTAAATGAGAAATAATACATTTATGTATTATTTGCACTGTTTATCTTCTAATAATGTATCAGTATAAATTTTTGATAAACAGCCAGTTTAATCATTAAAAATATAACTATTAACTATTATGGTACCTTTATCAAAATATGACCATTTGTAATGCTTAGAATAAGAAACTTTATTTGGAGTATTCAGTTTAATTACAATTTCTTTTTAATAAAATCTGAAATTTGCCTATCTGTGTAACTAGTGTTTATAGTATTTGTATTCATGGAGGGGGGGATTAGAGATTTAAAATAAGACTAAGTTTGTAAAGTATTTCTAAATTACTTAAATATCTGTTTTGTAATTGTTTATAATGCAAAAAAAAAATTATATTCTCAATGCACTTTTTTGTATGCTGTTTTATTTTTTAATGCTTATATTTGATTTTATGTTGTGGATTATTTGTGTTTTTTTAATAAGTACATTATTTTTGTAATATTTATTTATTGTATTTTATTTTATCACTTTTTTTTTTACAATTACCATACTTTATGTAGATTTACCTTCTGAAAATGGTATTACTCCTACAACTGCTCATGCAGCACTGAAAAATGTCATAACAACTCTTGTTGAAGAATGTCAGGAAATACCTCCCTTACAGGTTTTATTATTTTTTTAATGATTTTAATTATAATTTCATTTCTTGTCTTTAAACATTTTCTCCCTACAAATTCTTTTCCTTTTAAGTAATTTTCATCTCTAAAATTTACTTATATTATGTTGATTTTAACTATATAAAGACCTTTTTTTTTAAATCTTAAGTACAAACAAAGTCACTCAGTTGGAAGAAATCAATATGCATTTTGATATGAGAGATGCATTGTTCAATGATAAAAATAACCGGTAGATATTTTTAAAGAACTAAACTGATATGTTAATAATCAATAAGCTCCATTCTTATACAAAATAATATATCTATGAATGCCCATTGTGTTTTTACTTTAATATTTCATGTTTATTTTTTTCTTATTTTGAATTTTAGATGGAGGAGCCAAAAGAAATAGACTTAAATGCTAGTTTGTCCTTTGATTTTGCCAATATATTCTCTTCTTATGATAGTTTGGTGGCTGCTGCAGTTATAAATAAAGTAATTATGATAAATTTTATTTAGAAGATCTAGTTTATGTTAAAAGTTTTTCATTATAATGGGATATTGTTATAAAATAATTATTTACTATTTTAATTATTATTACAGATGTTTTGAAAGAAATTAAGGTAGATTTCTTATGATTTAATTCATAAAATAATTTTTTTTAAAAAAATAATTTATTATTAAAATGCATTTAAAGTATTTTATGTATTTAGAGAAAAAGCATACAACAGTCATTAATTGTTATATAACGTAGTAAGTTTATATATTTTGATTGCCATACATAATTTTAGGCAAATTAGTAGACTTTTTCTGTTTCTATTTATTTATTTTTCTTACTGATTGTAAATATCTTGTATTAATTATATTTTCTGTAAAATGGGGAAAATAATCCAAGGATGCAAACTTGTTATCGTATTATCCAAATAATAGCATTAGTTTTCCATATATGCTATGAAGTGAATATATGTTTGAGTTTTAATTAGCTATGTGTCAAATAATAATTTTTTCCTGTAATGGTTATAAGTTATTAAAATTCAAAATACCTATATATTCTGATATTAAATGCATTTTTTAGGTGGTTGAGGAAAGCCAGTCTAAATTTAAACAATGTGATTTTACTTCAATGGAAGAAAATATCAAGGCTGAACTAGGTAGGCTATCAGTGTTTTCTGTTGATATTCCTTTTTTGTAATGTTTTACTTTTAAAAATTAGGCTGAATATAGGTTTATCTCTAAATTGGAAAGTATATTTTGTTTTCAGCATTCTATCTTAAAATATTTATCCTACTTTTTTAATTCTTTGGAGCATTTTCAATTTTTTAGTCACCACACTAGCTTTGTGGTCATTGTCTTGAGCTCTTTTCTGGCCGACATTCTTTAAGAGTCCTTGAAGACCCTTCATACTAAGTCCTGTTAAATATTTCAAGGCTCAAAGTACTCTTATTGGTATGGTGTAGAAATTTGAAGAGTGTGGTGCTAAACTGAAGTGGTAGCTCTCAAGTTGCATCATAGTATAATGTTAATTAACCAATTTTTTATGCAAATTTTGAATTCATTTTATTATTTGTTTATTGCATTGTTAAAAGCGTATAATTTCGGTATGTAGCAGATAAAATAAATGACAAAGTAATGGGTTTAAAAATCAATAAATGTCATTTAAAATAAAGTTTACAGCTTGGAAAATCTATTATATATATTTTATATAAGTCCAACATAGGTATAATAATGTGTATGCTTATATTATCTATGATTTTTTAGATAATATAACTCCACATTCTAATTTTGAAAATGGCCATGAAGAGACTGAAAGTTATATCAATTCAGAGACAACTGCAGCTCCCTTTGATTTGCCTGTTGAATGTGTGGTAATATATATATTTCCTTAATTTACTTTTAAGTAAAGTAATTTGTATTTGCACTCTTAAAATATATTGACAGCTACCAAATTTTCATATTTTATTCTTATTTCTAGCAAATTGAAGAAATTGAGGAAATAACTCAAGAATTTACAGATTCAGAAGATGATAAACTCAGCAGTATTAGCAAGTGGTCCAACAGTTTGCAGAGCATTGATGAAGTTGGTATTCAGAAACATTCTGGTTTTGAAACTTTTATAGATATTGACCATTCAAGTCAAACACCAACTCCCTTTCCTGAATTTGGGTGTGATTTAATTGATGATCCAGTAAATCAAGAACCTGGTACCACTTGTCATCCTACGGTTGTAACTACATGGGAGGAAAACTGGCTATTCAGAAAGAAAAAGCGACTACCTCTTTACAGTAACCTGAAATACCAACTTTTAACTTATTGTGATGAACCACCATGCATGTTAATACCATGTCCTTCTGAATCTACAGATGCTGCGTGAGTTATATTTCTAACTGTAATTTTATTTAATTTGGCATTAATGTCTCTTAATTATATAGCCGTCCTCGTCACCTGATCATGGTATAAAATTACGAGGTCTGTCGCCAAAAGCTCTCGAGTAGATGAACAGTGCAACATTATTAGTCACTCACTCACTCAATTGTAAAGAGTACTTTTGTTTTAAAAATTATGCTTTTGGGTGACAGAAGGGAATTGTATCCTTCAGGAAAAATTATAGATTTGAAATTTGCTAGTACAGCCTTTTCTATCTTTTTTTAAAAAAATTTTAATCCTTTTTATTATAAGTTTATTAGATCTTTAAAAAAAATATTGCTGGATTATAAATAAAAAAATCATTCACAATATTTTTTTATTTCCATATTTTTTCCACAAATATCTCTGAAAAGTCCCAAGTAGAAAATCATCTAAGACATTTACTTAACACTAGGGAACCAATTTTTTGAAACCTCATTATTCCAAAACTTTTAAGTAGAATTTCTTAAAATTTAATGATAAAAAAAAAAATTATTTAGTCAGTGCATTTGCATCATAATAGATCAGTTTAATGCAGCTGCGATAAGAAAATTATTAAAGGCTTCTTTCTGATTGGTGTCATAAATATTAATTACTTAATAAATACATTCAAAATTTTCAAACATAAACAGTTAGTTGTTTAGGAAAACTAATCAATTTTTTTTGTATGTGTGTGTTATAGTTCCTCTTAAATGTAGTGTTATTTGGTAATAGAAAAATTAATACAGCCAGCCATTCTGTAGCAGTCCCTCATCCTGACTTTTGAAAAAAAAAAGATCGTTTAATTAATTTCAAATGGCTGTTATTTTATATATTCCATTTTTCTAAGTTATATTAATAGTAATTTCCGTGTCAGTATTTTTAAAATTATTAGGAATGTAATTTTTTTAAAAATTACTTGAGTTAAAATTTTCTTTTTTTCAATAAAATGAGTTGCTAACAAAGTTACTGAAAAATAAATATTTTTATTCATGTTATGAGTCACAATTATAATTCAACCTCTTAGTTGTTTTTAGGGGAACTACATCTTGATATTGTATGTTTTTAGTAATTAGTTATGTAAATTCCAAATTAATTTTTTTTTTTTCAAATTGTAATAAAACATCCCAAAATTTTATTTGAAATTATAACTTAGGTTGAAGTTTTTATCATTTTTAGAGAACTAGATGAATATTCTTCTGAATTATCTGAAACCCATTCTGCCGGTTCTTTAGAGTTTTCAAGTGAGCCTGATGATGTTAGTTTGGAAATTGAAAATTCCAGTGTTAAAGTCTCTACTCCAAAAGAAGTTTTATCTAAGTCAGAAAAGCAAATGTTTAGTAACTCTAGTCCTATATCTGTAGAAAGTAAAGAAGTAAAAGAAAATAAAATGTGCCAATCAAAAGGTATGTTAACTTGTATTTCTATTAAATGTATTTTCACACTTTAAAACCCATACTTTTGTTGTCTTTGTATTATTGAAGGATAGAAAAATCACCTTAAAATATATCAGAATTTTATTTTCCTAATGAAATATTCATGCAATAATCTTAAAAATTAAAAAAAAAAATTTTTTTGAATCATAATTTTTTTTTTTTGGTATGGAAGGAAATTTTATCTATGCCTTGTAGTTTTAATTTTTTCTGATTTCCTTCCAAGAAGTATATTATGTTAGTGCTTAAAATAATTTTTATGAAATTAAAAATGTATTTTTACTTTAAATTTTTAATGACTACTTTTTATTAATTAAGCTTAATTTTTTTATATAAGTTAAAATATTTCTGTGTTCAAAAAGTATCTAGAATGCTTCCTTTAAAAAACATATGTAGTAGATATCATGTGTAAACTTTTATCAGGTGATTTTATAACTTATATAATCATATGGCAACACTCAGAAATTTATTTAATTTTGTTTGAAAATAAATCTGTTTTAGTGACAAATTTTGACTCTTGTTTTTTCAAAATGTTGAATGTGTTTGAGCGAAAAACATGCATTGAGTTTTACTTTTGCAATGGAATTTAAGCTACTAACATGTTTGAAATTATGCAATAATTTATGGGTTTCGCATTATGATAATGCACCTCTGTACATTGTCATATTTATAATTTTTCGACAAAACTGTCAACAAATATAATTCCATTGAAACTTTATATTCATTTGATATGTACTATGTAACTTTTTTTTTATTCCACATTCGAAATTGCTTCTTTGCTATCATTGCTTTTATTCCAGGGATCAAATCATGAAAAGATTTCACTGAAACATTAAGTTGTGTTTTGAGAATGTGAAAACTCCTTACAAAAGTGCATTGAAGTTTGAGGAAATGACTTAGAGGGAGACATAATAAGTTTTAACCAATAAATTGATTTTTTTTTTATGACAGCATTCTGGGTACATTTTGATCTCATTGGTATGTAATTTTGAGCAGTAGTATAAAACATGGTATATGGTTTCTGTTAGTAAAATTTAGCATTGGATTAAAAGCAATCAAGCATATCATTGGATTTATATATAAATAAAATTTTTAACTTTTTACTTAACTTAAAATAATTTTACGAATATTTTTAGATTGAAGAAGATTAATTTTTGTATATTTGCTTTTTTTAGACAAAATCAGTAGTGAAAGTTTATCTGCGGCTAGTAAAAATATAACATCGTCAAATGTAAAGACAGAGAATCAAGATTTGAAAAAGACCGAAATTGTTCAAGAACGATCTCAGCCCATCAAAATTGATAATAACAAAGATAAAAATAGATCTTCGCCTAAGGTATAGTTTGATCATTTTATGTAATTAAACAGTTTATATTAGTTTGTGTTGATTTTTCCCTTCAGTTTTCTTTTTTATGAGATCTTTCATGTATAAAAAGTGAGAGAATATTTATGCACAAGACCTGTCCAGAAAGTGATGTCACAGAGTTAGTTAAAAAAATATGTTGGCCAAATCAGTATAATACATTAGTATTCTTCAAAGCAGCCCCGGGTGTCCATACATTTTTACCACTGCAATTTCCAAGCCTCAAAGGTGTCCTGGCACACCTGTTCGCGAATTACTTTTTAAGTCAGGGGTGGGCAGACTTTTCCAGGATACGGGCTACTTCTAATGTTTTCAAGGTGTTGCGGTCCACCTAGTATCAGTAGCCCACACAAAGGGGGGGAAGGTCCATGGGTCAGGACCCTCCTCTATAGCCCATGGTTCCTTTTTTCGATCGATTATAATCCCATGTATTTTGTACGTAAAATTTAATTTAGTATTTGTTATTAATAATTTTTTTAAATTAATGATAATTATTTATTTAATAATTTATTCATTTCTCTTCTTTGTTCCCGAAATCTACAAAATGAAAAAAAAATTATGTTTGGCAGTGTATTGTAATGATATGTAAATAAATTTTTTACCTCTCTGTCATAGTTTGTTTTTTAAAGTGATTGGGAGGTTACTTTCCAGATTGCCCTCTTATATAGGTTTATTTTTTAAATGTAAACTCTAAAACAATGAAATAATTGAAAGTAGAAATTGTGTTTGATGTGAATAGACATATATTAAAAGGGTTTGTTCTTCTGTTATTTTAATTAAAACAATTTTTTTTTTACCCTTTTTATATATACAAACATGTATAGATGTTAGAGGCTACATACTTCTAACCTGTATTTTAATGTAGAAAAGAAAAGATAATTTCTTTAGCTTTGAAACTGTTCACATAACTTGTCTGTATTACTTTCTGGTGTATGAGAGCAGGAGATTTAATCAAATAATATTTAGAAAGTATGTGCCTGTTGTAGTCTGTTTTTAAAAGAGAAGGAAGTAATTACTTTTACACACTTCATTTAAAAAAAATTTTTTAATTGATACATAAATTCAATAAAAACTTAATAAATTTCTAATGTTTTATTAACTTTTTCAGGGGGAAATTATTACCGAAACTCAATATGGGACACCACCTCGTCCAGGTAAATTTATCATTAGTATTTCCTTTTTCAGTGTAAAAACTGAAGCTTATTTCATATGTAATTTAATTTGTAGACTTCCCATTCTCTATTATGGTATTTTTAAACCATGAGAATAAAGCAAGGAAATATAATACATATTTTTTTTTTATCATATAATGTTTTGTTTGAGCTTTTTACCAAAACTTAAAAGATTTTTCCTGTTACTATTTATTTAAGAAATAGTACAAACCTTGATGTTAGTTATTATTTCATAGTTTATTTAGTGTATCTTGTATTTTAATAAAAATGGGCAGCTGCTGTATTCTTCAAAATCAGTGATTGTAAATAAGTGAAATGTTTACAAATAAGAATATCAAAATTCTCTTCAGAATTTAAAACTTTCTGATGTTAAAAAAAACATTCTTAAAGAGAATAAAATGGAATTTAAGAAACTTAAATGGTTATATCCAAGATATTTATATTCCATACAACATTTGAAGTAAAGTAATCTAGAAGCTATATATTGTCAGCAGAAACCATTTTTGTGTGATTGATATTGAACTTCTGTTTTGCAGCTGAATCGGTTAAAATTCGCTTTTAATTTCTGGTTGTAATTACTTAAATAAGTATTTTGATTTTGTTCTGATGAAATAGATTTCTGAAATACAAAATATTTGAAGAATTCTCTTCTGTAAAGTAATTGTTATTATTTTTTTCATTAGGTTGAGTGATTTGATTGGAGGGGGGGGGGGTCAGAACATATTAAGTATACAAAAATATAGCAAAATAAAGTCTGAAAATTACAAATCAATTGAAAAAAAAATGTATATTTAAAATAAAATTATTTTCTAACTAAACAAATTATCAATACGTAAGTATATGTCTTCAAAACTCTTCAGTTAATTTTATCTTAAATATATACTTTAAAATATTACTATAAGAAGAATAAAAGAATAATTTAATACTTAGCAGTTGTAATGATTAAATTCTTTTGCAATTTTGCACTTTTTTTCTTTAGGTACTATTGCTGAAAGAGAGCACAAGAAGTGGTTAAATGCTGTTCCTTTAAAAAACAATCCATACAGTGCTGAAAATATTTCAAAGCGGTCCAGTCTTACCAAAGGCATTTTACAAGAACCCATTTCCTCTTTCGAAGAGTTTGAACGAAAGCTGTCACTTTCTTCTGAAACTAATGTACCAACTGTGAAAAAGGTCAACTGTGGCCCAAAATCCATTGACAGTGAATTATACAAGAGAGACTATTATGTAAATCAGGATCATAGATATAGAAACGATCTTTATCCACTCCAGAAGTCTGCAAAATACCAATATAGTCTGAATGAAGATTGCATCGAACCACTTTCTGAGGAGGCTTTAAATTCTTTTGAAGAAAAGGTATATTTGTTTATCTGCAATTTTATGTATCAATAAATTACTATTTTAGAATTTGTGTAGTATTTTTATTTTTGAATGTATCTTTTGTGAAGGGACTTGGCATTTTTCTAAAATTCTCAAATTAAGTATAATTAAAATATATTTAATGCATTTCATAATTGATTTTTAAGTAATTAAAGATGTAATAGGTACTTCATTTTAAAGTACACCTTAAATTGAACTAAAGTTTGTAGATATCTTAACAAATTGAATTATTGCATTTATAATGTTTCATTTGTTATATTTTTACTAATAATTAAGTACTTTAAACAAATTTTTAAATAATTTGCAAACTTCTGAAAAAATAGTTAATCTTTGTTTCTACTTGGAACATCATTTATAAGAATGCTAGCGCAGGAAAAAAATCCTTGTTTATTTGGTAGTTAATCATACATACAAAATGCACCTTTTAAAGCTTCAGTGTGTGCAGAAAAGTGATAGTATAAATGTAGTTCAATATATATATAGCACCAAATTGTAATCCTAATGCTTTAACTTTTTATCAATTCAACATGTATAGCCATTGTTTATAAGTATTAAATTCATCACATGATCTGAAAATAAAATTTCATAGGGAAGGGTAATGAATTGTGCTGAATATAAAATTTTCTCCCTTCTGTGTCAACTTGTCTACCTTTTCTTGTTTGACAATAAATACGAATTTGAATGTGAAAATTTAATTTCATAGCTCATTTTTTTAAATCATATTCCTTGACATACTTCTTTAATAATTTTTTTAAATTCTACATTATCATGTTTCAGATTTATGTCAGGTCTGGAAAAGTTTTCACAATAGAAAACCATGTTAAAAGATTGGAACAAGAAATTAAAGATCCTCCTTTATCTCCAGACCTGTCAAGAGAAACCAGATATATTCCACATAATGTTAAACAGGTATGTATGTATTTTAAAAAGGGAAGGTATTTAAATTTAAAATCCCTAGAATCTATTATTTCCTTTTAAATTTCTTGTGAAACATTTCACTTGGGTTTTAATTTTGTAAAGTATGAAAAATAGTGTCTTATGATGTATAAATTTTGTAATAAAATTTAGAAATTAGTTACAGGAAGGAATGTGTTATCATTGTTAATTTGTTGTAAAAAATTGGATCACATTTAGAAAATTTTGCTTACAATGTACTAATTCTGATGGGTGTGGAGTTATTTTATATAATTTTGCAGAGATAGAGTAACAGCAGCTTATTCTTACAATTCGGGGGAAAAAATTAAGTTAAAAATCAATAATTGTTTATGAGTATGTTTTAATTATTTTTATTAATTTTTGAACTACAATTTTGGTACTTAAACCTCAATAATTCTGTTAATGTGATGTCATTTTTCACAAAAAAATAAGATATGAAATAAAATAAATTTTGAGGCAAAACATGAAAAAATTTGTTCAAAAGTATCGATATATTAAGTAATTAAGATTATGAAAAATAGGAAATGTAAAATAACAGTCTAAGCTGCTATCATAAAATTGAAAATTTCTCTCGGAATAACAATTAAAATCTTGCTGGGCTTCAAGCCCTTTTTTTCTTTTCTTTGTTATTCCCATCTTCAGTAATTACATTTGGTCAATTTATTATTATTTTTTTATTGCAAAATAGATGAAAACTGAAAGGTAATTGTGAGCCTTTGGTGTGCTTGCATTTATTTTTGATTGGTGCTGTGATAATGAAAAAGTGCCATAATTTTTTTTTTCTTTCTGTTATTAATTACTAAGCTTGAATTATTTTTCCCAAACATGAAAGTTATTTTTAGTTCTTAAATTTGTTTAATTGGAATATTTCAAAAATAATTTTTCTCCTTAATTCAAGGTTAATTCACAATACATGAATGGTACATCTGCTAATCTTGTAGTTGCTACATACAATGATGCTACTTCTGGTCATGTGTTGAACAATTCCTCTGCCATGAAATGTGGACCCAATTCTTTGCAGGTATTTTTTTATTTATTTAGTAAGAATAAAACTCAATTCATTGCTAGTTTTTGATAAAGAGCAGAGAAGTTTCTCTTTTATTAACCCGGCACTTCACGCGTGAAAAAACAAACTTAACTTCACGCGCAGGGTATCTCATACCCAAGGGTGTTTACATTCTGTTTTTAACATTAAATTTGCGTACAAAGTTGAAAAGGAAGAAGAGTTGGAAATACAATATGTTTCTAACACTTTTCACACAAACTTAGTTTTTCTGTTCTTTTTATTAGGCCATTCAGTACATTGTTTATACACTCCTTTAGTCTTTGTTGTGAATGAGTGCGATGTTTTCACTGGATCTTAATTTTTTATTTATTTCGTAGAAGCATTGCTAGCTTGTTTCTGCATTCTTCTGTAAATCAAAATGCAAAACACTGTAGAAATTAGCATCTGGTTCAATAGTGGTAGGTGGTTTCTGACTACTTAAAATAATTTGTGCATTTATTGTCTCAATGTTCAACCATACAAAAAATATTGTCATAGGCTAATGATTACATTTTCTATCCATTGAATATGATGTGGTCATTTTATCAAGGACGATAATTGCTCCCTCAGTTCAATTATCTGGATAGATTTCAGTAGAGGAACCGTACTTGCTGTTATACTCTTCATCATTTGATTCCTCCTCATCATCCCTGCAAAGAGATTTCCTTCATCCAAAAATACTGTTGTACTATATCTATTAAATTTCTTAAATATCACATTTCTTCATCATAACTACAATACTGCACCATTGCATAAGAAAGATTATAAAGCATGCTCATGTATTTAGAACTGTAACAGCGATTTATGCACAGGGTATGACATGAGCCCGGTATAAAAAAATATACATTTAGAAATCGCCGATAAGCTAAGGTTCCTCAAAGGATATGACCTTAAAGTCAGCTACACAAGAAAATATTCATTTTTTGGAAAAAAGTTTCGATGGAGAATCTTGAAAAAAGTGAGGTGGTGGGTATGACATACCCTGCACGTGAATTGCAGGGTTAAAATATATAACACTTGAAATATTTTTGAAAATGCAATGAGTATAGTGAAATTCTAGTTGAAAATAAGTACAATAAAATGAATCTATTCTATTATACTCATTTGAATCTTCCACATTGTTGATTTTATTTGTAAGAAATCAAATTTGAAAATTTACATTATCTATTGGAAATTCATTTAATAGAATAGCCATGAGTTAAAAAAATAGTTTATATATTGCAGCTCTATTGACTATCTAAAGATCTAAGTTTGTATATGTAATCTTTCTTATGAAAAGAAAATTAACTCATGTATTATTTGTCCTGAACTACATTATCTCCACATAATAATAAAGAACAAAACTTCTTAATAATGAGACCATCAAAGTGCAATCTTTGTTTCTTCAACTTTATAAAGCAACTTTTAACATCAGTGCTCTAAGTGTTCAGTTTGGTGTAGAATGGAAATCTAATGAGTGGCAAGTAAGATGCTAACTTAGGTGTCATCCTCATCACCTGACTTTAAAACTAAGTTATGAGGTCACTCGCTAATAGCTCTTATGTAACTATGAAATGTAACATATTAATCAATAACATTTGCATTGTGATATGTTCCTGAATCATGTCATGTCGGGTTATTTTCAATGGCATACTCTGATATATTCTGTGATCTCTTCATATCTGTGACATCCAAGTAAATTTATTAAGTAGTGAAAAAAGGGCTATTCTTGTTTTTCTTGCAAAATACAAGAAGTGTCATTAAACAATTTCTGAAAATTTCCAGTTCTTTCTTATTAATAAAATAAGTTTAATTTATTGTAAATTTTTGCAAATTCATTACATAAACAAGGAAGGAATATGCTTATAAAATGTTTGAAAAGTGGAAATTATAATTGGAAAATAAATCTTTTTCCTAGTGATAGGTTTTGAATGATATTACATCTGTATTGCAACAAATTGAAAGTAAAATAAATATTTAAAATTGTGTTTGCAAAAAAAGTCATTTTATATATTGTATTTCATCTGAACATGTGTTTAAACAATTAATCGTATATACATAAATAGGTCCACATAATAAATTTTTGAATTTTCTGTACTGTTTCAGGAGCTTTCTGGAAATAAACAATCTATTGTGTCAAATAAATTAGAGCAAGAGAAGGTAAAGAAAACCAAACCATGCAGAAAGGTATGTTATATATTTTAATACTAATGATTTCTATTTTTATAAATTCTTTCTTGAAAATCTTTAAAAAAACCAAATTTATCATAAGAAAATGATTGAATACAAAGTGAATTTCCATTTTCCAGTTTAAAGAAATTTATATTCATAATAAAAATTAATATACAAGTACTAAAAAAATTAATCATATTTTGTGCAAATTCTTGAAGGTTTTAAAATACGTTATTAATAAGAGTTTTCTATCAAATAGATTCATAGCTTAACCGCCCGCAGTCTATCCAGGGAATTTCGTGACTTAGCAAAACTAAACCTTCCGAAACCCATGAATAGAACTATTCAAGTTCCTTCCCAAAATAGTGAAGAGGGTGTTAGTGAAAGAGAAAGCTTGTGTAGTCCAGAGTCTGTTCAAAGCTCATTTAGCATAGGTCATCCAGATAATACACATGGCTACACCTCCGATGAGAGTAATACTAGCACCAATTCTGTGACAAAAAACAAGTCCCGACGTCATATATCAAGATCCATTCTTGAAAGAGCTACTTATTGGGAACGTAGAGCTGAGCAGGGATTATTGAGTGATGCCTCTGTGAGTGAAGAATTCCCAGGCATAGATATTAATCCTGATTAAGTACTCAAATAATTAGCATTTTTATGTGCAACAGTATATAGAATTTTTATATATGTATATCTATATTGTATTTTAATTGAAAAAAGATACTTTTAAACTATTTTAATTCTTTTTAAAATGGCAATTTTCATTCAATGGTTACTTAGTATTGTTGTGTTTTCTGTTTCAAATCCGTATGTTATTTATTGATTTGTATTGATGCTGTCAGTAGTATCAAAACATATCTTTGACACATATCATCTATATATTCTTTGTTATCCTTATCTCCTATTTTACTTCATCACTTATTAGCATTTATTTTTAGACCTAAATTTTGATTTATTTTTTAATGTATACAATTTAAAAAAGGACTTGAAAGTGTAGTGATTTCAGTATGTATGTATATCCAGTATTAAATGTTTAAAAGTATTTAATTTTTTTATCAGTATTTTTTATGCATTTTCCTTTAAAATTTGGTCCACTCCAGATTTTTCTCTATTTGATTCATTCTTTTTAAAATGTTTTCTTTAAGCTTTTATTTTTAGTGTTATGTTTATGTAGTTTTCAGTTTTTATCAAATCTTTACTTGTATGTACTAATATTTTTGTTGGAATTTGAAAAAAGTTTTATATTTTAAAAATTTTATTTATCAGATTAATTGAATTTATGTAAATAAAATACCTTCAGTTAATGTCTTCACCATCTGTGACTCAGAAATTAAGAGATCGGAAAGCCCATTATGTAGTTCCAAGTAATATGTCTCTGAAAGCAAGGAGAAAAATTGTGTTGGTAATCTTGAACTTAATGCTAACTCCCATATATGTTACTTCTGATTAAACAATAGAACTTTAATTAGAGTTGATTAAATTCCAATGTAGTAAAAATGAACTATTTGGTAATGTATATTTTTCAAAATATAGTGTTTATGTGATACAAAACTAAGCTTAAACATTCCATCGATAACTAAAATACAAACAGAGCTTAAATTTTTTTTATACCTCTATAAATATTTTAGAAAGTATAGCGCAGCTTAATTGAGAATATTTTATATATTTTTTTTTAGAGTATTCAAATTTTAGCACCTATTTTATTACACATTTGAAAATTGTTTAATATAAAATTCTAGTTTCAAATGTGTTATATTTATATATCTAGGAATTTAATTCTGTTTAGACAGTATTAAAAATTACAAGGGGATCTTTTCTGTGCTTGTATGTATTTACAATTGTTACCTTTTTACTGTAAATATTGTAATATACTGTTTTTCTAATATGTTACTTCCTCAGACAGTTCCAAGATGTCTGAAGTTGCCTATATTCAATTGTTAAAAGTGCATACACGAGGCCTGAACCTTTTTATTTTGCATATTCCATATTAGTATACTAGTTGAAGTTATTGAAATTATTCAGATTTTTTTCGACAGAATAAAAATATATTTTACTTTACTTGTCTATTTATTTAAGCGGTTGTTACAGAAAAAATCTATATGCTAAGTTATAATATAAATTATTCCTATTGTAAACATGTTATGGTATAAATAAGATTAACATTATTAATTCAGTGTTGAAAACTCTTTGTAGACGAGTTTTTATAAATTAAATCCTACTTAACAGGTTTAGTGGGGGCCTTTCCAGGTCTATTTTGTAACTTTGAAATCATGAGGGAGACTGGCTTACCTAACACACAATTTAAGTCCATCTCATCCTTATTTTTGGTCTTCAAATTGTGTTCCATGAAACTCCAGAGTTCTGGAAGTCAAAACACGAATTGACAAGAAAATTATAAGTGTATATACGAAATAGATCCATGTTTTCTATGGATTTTGTACTGCTACGAGTATTTGAAGCCTTTTTTGCCCAGTGTGGAAAGAGGGGGAGGCTTTAAAAAATTATGCTGCAAGGCAGCCTCTCAAATAATTTCTTGCAACCTTTACATTTTTGTATATGTGAGTGTGGGAGACATCCCGTTGGTACACTATGGCAGCAATTATCCTTAATAAAGAGGATAAACACATGTGTTTTAACACTATACATAAGATATTTCATGTATACCTATTTCCACCACAAGGAGTCAAATAATGTGTTTGAGTTTTAAAAAAACCTTTTTTAATTCAATTTAGTGTATGCATATAGCAATTCCCTCTTTATTAATTAAAATGAAAGAAACATTCAAACATATATAGCTTAATCATGTTTACTGCATTTTTTTTTTACAAACTATGGGATTTCTCAGTAAAAATATTGAAAAATACATTTGAATTACTCTAATTGTTGATACGCCATTTGATATATTTAATATTTCCAAGAACTTTTAACAAAAGTGTGATACATGATCTGTCATGGTAGGTTAATGGTGAATGAAAATAATTCTAAGCAACTAATTAATACATTTGTGTTACTATTTCATAAAAAAAAATGTTTCTGTAACTTTTATTTCAAGACTAAAAAAGAAAGTTGGGAAATTTTCAGTTAAAACTTTTGAAACCATGTGTAATTTCAGAATCTATATTCATTGCATTTCTGACAATGAAGATGGTTAAAATCTTCAAGCCAACCACAATTTTAATCTAATTTTACAATAGTTGAAGTTACTATTTTAAATAAAGTTGACCATTGTGAAGTCCTTTATCACTGTATATTATAAGAATATTTAACAAATTTTAAATTGTGAGTAATTGTCGTCAATAGCTCTGTAAAGCAAAGGTACACACTTTAAAGTAAAAACTATGAAGATGGCTGTGTGATGTTGCTTCTAATTAATATATTGATTTTATATTATTCCATTATCATAATTAAAAGGTTAATATATGTTATGCACCAGGTGACATTTTGACATTCAAAAATAGGAAGGGAACAATAAATTACTCAGGATCATTTTTTTAAAATCATTGTACTTGAGGAAATAAAAATATTGATTATAATTTTTCTCTAGTAATATTTACAGAAGAAAATGACAATGTAATTTAGGGTGGGGGACATAATAACAACTGGATTGTTCTGAGAAGATGAATGACATTTTAATATTTCTTTTATTAAAATCTGAATTGTTTTGGAATTGCTATTTTTTTAATGCATCAATGGAATTTTTAGATTTAGTCATTTCATATTGATGAAATCCTAGCATGAATCCCCCCCCCCCATATGTGTAATTGAGAAGAGTTAATTCTTAATACCAATATTCAGAGAAAATTACAATTTATTAATAGATTCATAACATTTTTACAAGTGACTTGAAGTTAGAAGTCATAATAAAAAGGATTTCACAGAAACTCATGTGCATTAAAACTAATTTAAAAAATATAATGAATATAAATTTCATTTTCTTTAATATTTAAATGAAAATCAAAGTAAATAATATAAAAATTCTTTAAGACTTCAGGATCTTAAATCTCTCTAAAATCAGTCTCAAAAGTAATTAATATAATTAAGCATTATTATGCATTTGTGAAGACATCAATTTTTTTTGTATATACACAAAAGAAATATATATTTCATTTGTTTATGTTCCACAAGCTAAGCTTTCAAATTGTTCTTTAACTGTAAAATTTTTAATTTATTAAAGCATGTGAAAATTTTATTTGAATTCTTTATGAATAGAGAGTTAGACACTGATTACATATTAAAGGAAAAATGTCATTTAAACAATAAAATACTATGATATAATATGCAGTATTTCTTGGATTTTCATCCAAAGTTCAAAATATATTGTGCAAACTAAAAATCAATGGCTATAATTTAAATATATACATAAAATGACTGCCACATCTTTAACTTAAATGCATCATATTTGACGCTGGGTATAAATTTTCATTGTATATCCTTAATTGTTTGAAATTTCCAACACACAATTGGTCATCTGAACGAAATAGTGCACATTGACAAGACACGTCGACAATTAGATTATTAATCTTGTAGCATTTAAGGACTGCATCACACAATTACAAATTTTCGCCCTTTTGGATTAGCAAAAAGATTTTAGAGTCATTAATAAGTATAAAACAGAAGAGTATCTTAATGTTTGGCAGTGTTTTTACTGTGCATTTTTGTTTGGAAGATTCATTCAAGCAGGCTCGGTCTTGGGAACTGACTGGTTGCCTCTCATAATTTGATAGCCAAACAGCGCCAAGAGTCCTACTACGACGGTTCCGCATATGCCAAACAACTGAAAGAAATATAATAAAAAGTTAATATCTACATGAAGGAAATAGCCAATAAATTACATGTCATAAATGAGCAATGATTACATGGTTTGTTTCTTCCAATGTCGTACATAGTTTTTGTACACGGGGATGGGGGTACATTCTAAAAACACGTAGACGAAAGGGAGGTTCAATCCCCCCCCCCCCGTTAGAGCCAATCTGTAGAGCCGGGGTGGACATTAAGTCGGTGGACCGCCTAGACATTTTGGGGTGACCGCCTTCACTAAGACCTAATAATCATTCCATCATATGAAAGTTCTGAAATATCGTATTTATTCCATCGGAAATGTTCTTGGTTCCACGAAAAAGTTCGTTAAAAATAGAGGTTCGTAAAATTACTATATTGGATACTTTCTGTAGCTCATCACACCTACGCCACTGGGTGGACCGCAGCACCTTGAAAAAATTATAAGTGGCCCGTACCCTGGAAAAGTCTGGCCACCCCTGCTGTAGAGGGTGCTGTAAAAGCCCGGAAATGTAAGGATGCAGTGTTGTTCTACACCCAAACACGAGAGAGAAATAAATTATAGTTTAAAAAGACAAAAAACACCCTTTTATTAGTTAATCAAACTAAGTTGTAACTTAATCTTTTAGTCACCAAATCTGAAAAGGGGAAATCGTTAATCCTGATCAGGACAATGGAACAAATTTCATTATTGTATTGCCATCGGTCCTTGACAAGTGAACAAAATTTCGAACTAATCTGACCTTTTAAAGTGGGTAAAAATTTAGTTCAAAGATTCCGTTACATACAAGTGAAGCTTATAAAATTGTGTTAAAAAAAGAACAAAGGCGTGTGACCAACTGCGAGATATATAATCTTGAGCATCTTTCCAAGCCCAACAGCCTGTTACCGACCAAGGCTGTCTCAGCTTACACCATCTTAATCTAATCGATGCTATATTCTCCATCGATTAACTCCCAAGTCTTTTGACCGCTTTTTACTTTATCCATCCACTTTGTTCTCGGTCTTCTTTTCCTTTTTTCCCTCTGAAGTTTGGAAAGCTATTTTTTCTTAACAGGATTTCCATCGCTGTATTGAAATACATGTCCCAGCCACCTTATTTGAGAAGCCTTGATCACTGGCTATGTTGGGTTCTCTGTATTTCGATCGAAGTTCAAGGTTGTATTGTATTCTCCAGATTCCGTTTTCTCTAACTGCACCAAAAATTCTGAAGGTTTTAAAGTCCTGTATACAGTGGCGTAACGCACATCCGGGGGCAAATGCTCTCAGTTGCGTTACTGCCTGTATACGTATATGTAAAGAAAGTTGTAGAGTGCATCATTTGAGTAATATCACCCTGATCAAAGTAAATATTAGATTTAAAAAATTGCGAAATCTATATGTGGCGGTATCTTAACAAGCCAGTAACAGCCTCCCGACAGGAGTGATCACTTTTGTCTAATGGTATGTTACGTGCTTACGAATCCATAAGACGCGGGTTTTAATCCTCCGACATTGGTGACCTTGGCTGGAAAAAAAACGCAAAACCTGATGTATCGTAGCGCCATCTACCCGCAAGAAGAGCAAGCAAAGTCGTCAAACCCACTCGACGCAGCAATAACAACTCGCACGCTCACCATAACAAATATCTCGTTCATTCACCTATCCACCGACTACTCACTGGTGCGAGAGTACTGTAGCAGTATCTAAATAAGCCAGTGAAAGCCCCCGGACAGGAGTGATCACTTTTGTCTAATGGTATGTTAAGTGCTTACGAATCCATAGGTCGCGGGTTCTAATCTTCGACACTATACATATGAGAACTGAGTAGGAGGGAGACTCCAAAACCCCTTCCCTCTTATGTATGCCACTGGTTTCTTTTTTGTTACAATCTCTTTATTGATTTCTACATTCCCATTATGACTAATATTAAAGATCGAGATTTTTTTTTATGTACTGTTATGAAAAGTTTGATCTTTGTTCACTTCTCTGCGGATTGAGTATTGTAGTAGAAAAGATCACAGAATGTACTCTTTAATAATGCTAAGTAAGTAGGAGGGACCTTTTGCTAACAAAAACAGATGCCTCCAGACTCGCAGAAAAGTCGAGGATGATTATTCAACGAGATAGTACGAGAATCTTTTAGAACTGCTTCACTGCCTGTGTGTACATGCACAATGCAGAGAAGCAACATTGGAGTCTAAGCTTGATAGCGACTGCATTTCATCTGCCTCATGCAATATTGTGACCATTGACTTACATTGCAGTTACGTGAACTCTGAATTCGTGCAATGGATGATTTTTATATGTGTACTAGCTGGCCCGGCACACAAACGTTATTTTGCCATATAAATTATTTCTAGAGAATATTTTGGTAGTCAAATAAAAATTAACTATCTCATTGTAATTGTGTGGAGATGTGGTATACGACTGAAAAAGGAATGGAGCACTGTGAACCGATGACGGCCTATAAAAGTAACAAAACTCCAAACATTCATTTTTTGAATTCTTTGTACTTTTATTATTTTAACTAATAAATTTCAAATTACATCTCTATCACAAATTGTGACAATTAAAAAATAACTTTATAAGTCTCTTAGTGCAATGGAGTTAACGATATTTTTAGTGAGTCCATCTTTAGCCAACACAAATAAACAGGATGGTTTACCCACACGAGAACATGCCGCGTATAATCGTCCGTGTGAAAAACACGGTGTGCTCAGATCTAAGCCACAAACAGACATCGTTTGGCTTTGAGACTTATTGATTGTCATTGCGTATGCCAATCTAATTCGAAGTTGAATCTGTTTGAATTCAATTGGCACATCTGTGGGAATAATAAGGGTTCGTGGTAGTAATATATCTTCCCCTTTGGAACTTGCCATTCAAAATGCTTGCCTCGACAACGTTTTTATCAATTTTTTAATGACTAATCGCTTGCCATTGCACGACCGTGGCGGGTTCAAATTACGAAGCAAAATAACCGGAGATCCAACCTTCATTTGTAAATGGTACAGTGGCATGCCTGGCAAATCCAATGAGTTCAAAAACTCTGCTGGAAAATTTACAGCTTCGTTGGTATCGCAAACTGTATCTATAGATTTGTATGATATCAAGTCCCCTGGAATCAACTGTTGTATCTTGAAATTCAAATCGTTGACGTCCACATTTTTTGCTGCCAAAATTGCTCTTTCTGCCAGCTACTCATAATTCAAGTATTGTATGCGTATAGCGGGAAATATCTGGACAATGAGAGCATTTTGCGAGTTAAATAATTGAGCAGAAATCGGTCGGCAATTTTATGCATCCAATGTTTTCATGTACAGCTACTTTTCCATCGCCGATATCTAACAGTTGTTTTGAGAATGTTTCAGCGGATGGATCTTGAAGCATTTGAACGCGCATATTTACTTTCAGCTGTACTTTTTCAACATTACGCCACATTGGCGATGATTTCAAGCAAGCGTTGATCTCATTAGCGCACGTTGAACGTGGATTGACGTGACAATAGTTCAGGTGGCGTTTCAAGTTCTGGTAGTTCCACTTTTCCTGACGCGCAACACATCCCGACTGGCTCCTTTTTTAATTTAAGCGCATTACAATACGGACACATCCATTGTCCATAGCACCAATTTCCACATTCGAATGAACGTAATATTTAACATCGGGCTCATACTCAAATGCTAGACGACAGAATGAATCAGATGTAAATGCTCGATGTACTTGTTGGCGTTGTTGGTCATTTGCTCTACGTATGTCAAATAAGAATAGACATTCTTGTCTTTGTTCTACTCGTCTTTGTTGATTCTGTTCAACTCGTGCCTCTTGTGATTGCGATTCACGCAACTAACTGCGTCGTGTTCACACGCACATTTTAATTATTCTGTTGCATTTGTTTGCCTGTTCTTTGAGCTCTTCTATTTCGCATAGCAGTAGATTTAGTCGTTTGACGGCCCAAATCAGACCCTTTGCGTCTGGCTGGCACTGTTCACTGTACAATGCAAACAAATAGATCAAATTGATGTACTTAATACTCTAAAACCGTATACTGATAATGTATCTGTTCTTTTATTATTTTACCTATACTTTTCACAATTATAAAATACGTATATATTTATCTTTTAATTGAAAATGATTCCTGAAAATTTTGCGAGCACTGAGTATTACAGTTTTATTAACTGCCATTTAATAATAAATAAACTAATAAAAAATAAGTAAGAACTCATAAATGTCTGAAAATATTCAGAAATGGCTTATACAGGTAACACAATAATCGTTGTTAGCGGGAGCTCGGGACACCTTTTGAAAACTATTGATTTATTTGAGATCACTTAATGGACTAAATTCATGAAGGTCACATGATAATATAAACACGTGTTCTACATTGAATTCAAAACGGACAGTAAACTAGCTCGTACTTTTTATTCTATTTGTAAAACTTGGGTAAAATTTCAAATTGCATAGTTGGGTAAAGATGCTCAAGAGTTATAAGAAGAAATTTCTGCAAAAAGATTTTAAAATTTAAAAAAAGTCTTGTTTTATACATGTACTTTTAAATAAAGCGTCAAATATTGATTTTTTAAAAAAAAGTTTATGTAAAAAGCGTAATTTGGCAACAACGAAGTGCATGAACTGATTTGCTGAAAATAGATAGTTGCATTTATCGTAACTATGACGTCACATGTGTTTTTAACTTGATTGGCTAAAAACACGTGGTTTAAAATTATCATGTGATTATGACGTCACATGAATTTAGTCCATTAACTGAACGCGAGAACTATATTGAGCAAAATGGCAATAACTGATCACGTGTCATTTATTTGAAATAATGATAACAAAGTAAAAGCAATTAAATTTTTCACAAATATTTTTGAAATTTTTGTTTTATAAACGGATGCAATATATGAATTTTTAAAGAAAAGATATGTACAAAAAATAATAAAAAATAAACTTTTCACTCGCCAAATTTGGTTTTTAACTTGTTATAGACACCCCCTTTTGCTACTGTAACCCATGGGCATGGTGATTTGGACGGTGGAGCAGAGAAAAGTCACATCTGGCGCGAAACCGATTTTCGACGCCAAGCGAAATAAACAACACACAGACTAAGACAATTGTGCATTTTAAGGTTTTTAATTAATATCTTCAATTAATTGCAATATCGGAATGAAAAATAGTTTACGTCCTATTCTCAAACTTACTCAATATACGCACAAAATTTCATAAGAATCGGTCTAGCCGTTTCGGAGGAGTTTGGTTACAAACACTGTGACAGGAGAATTTTATATATTAGATAATGCTTATGGTTGGATCTTAGTTGATCGCCAATTTTCTTAGGATTTCAGCACTAATTTAGCAAACATTGCACGCAAGCAGTGTGCTTAGTATTTAGCGCAAGTTTACCATTTTGAAAAAGTGGTTTTTCCTTTGGTATTATTTAGCGAAATTTTTTTGGCGCCGAAAAAAATCAGGGAGGTTAACTAGTACTTAACCGATGTTTGTTTCTAGTTGGACGCAAATGTACTGTATATACTAGCAAGTTCCATAATAAATTAGGATTATTGAAAGAATTTGCTTGTCATTTATTTCCGTGGGTCTTTCTACATTTGAAATCCGATCAACGATATATCAATATATTAGATGTTATTTCATGAACTTTTATGGGAATCGGACTTGGTAACAGAAACTCGTTGAACCGAATTATATGTATTGATAGACCATGGCGAAAGCAATCACTCTGAAAATAAATGTGTCAACAAATGAATTTCATCTCAAAAAACGAAGAATGTTGACTGCCAATCATGAGATTTGTAATCCTGCGATTTGGTGTTTATTTCCTCTAGAAGATTATTGAAAATAGTGATTAGGTGCCTTTTCTAGTGAGAAGCACGTAGTAGTGCGATACGGCATCCTACTAAGCAGAAACGCTATTTTATGTTTATCAAAAAAGATATGATCGACCGTGACATGTGCGAACCCATTATATATAGCAGGTTTAGTTCCATAAAGGTTTTATTCCAACAAATTGTTTTCGGTGAACCCATAGAATAAATATTAAGTTTTCGTGGAAACATTTAGGGGAGTTAACCAAATCACCAACCTACACTTTATACTTCATTGTACTTCTCAAGGTAATCGATCCTTACGGCGCATTTCTTTTTCAATTGAAACCCCTTTTTGAACCACGGGGGCTTAATAAAAAGGAACGAGAATAAAAATTTCAGATTGAAAGAAAATGTAAAATTTCAAAATTTGCTCCCTTACCACAGCAAAGATTCTTGCAACTTGTCCATATCGACAGGATCCAATGGTTATGATCATGAGGATGGTGGCAATCAGGTACAAAACAGTAAACAAAACATCAGTGATGAAGGCCTGGAAAGTAAAAGCGCATTTTCAAATTATTGACACTATAACAACAATTTCTGTATTATCTTTTATTCATTATCGGTTGTATCCAAGCTTTGTGATTTGGTAACAAAAATATCGCCAAATCTTGACGAGATTTTTGCAAAAAGTTGACAACCCTCCATTTGACGAAAAAAATTTTAGCGCTAAAATATCACGTTTTGTTAATGGCATTTTATTCGGTAAAAAAAAAAAAAAAAAAAAAAAATGAATATATGCAAAAGTAATACTTCCTCATTGTACTTGTATGCATTATTTAAATAGATTTTTTAAAGGTGTGCCTAAAATTAAATACAGAGTCTCAAGAACGTGGTAATCGATAACCTAGTAGTTCGGATAACTCTGCTCCACTCTTGCAGGTCAAAAAAAAAAAAAAAAATCCCATGTGCATACCCAGTTAAGTAGCTTTCGTGTAGTAAATGCTCTACGAGCCTTCATAAAGTTCATACTTTTCCTTTGTTTAAGGGTATTTTGGCAGTTTATTTTTTGTAGTACCTGTAGAGAGAGAGTCCCTTTGACTCTCAGAAGAGCAAAAAGCACTATATCCACATACATTGACAAATGTACTGTCATTATTTGAAAAACCAAGAGCCTTGGAAAGCCATGGGAAACCCTGGCTACTGTGGGTCCTACCCCGAGGCACCTGAAGAGAGCCGAGACTATTGCCCGCCTTCGCCTAACCACCACGGACATGACTTCCTGGGACTATAATTCCATAGGCTAGGCGTGGCTGTTCTGCGGCTATGTCAGGTTGGATGGCGTCCACCTGCTCCAATGCACTGGACTCTATTAATACCTATCTGACGACGTCGTCATTCGGTACCGAGAGGCTCGGCGTCAAATGGTCAAGAAGCCAAGCACGGGTGAATGAGTGAATATTAACATCGCACTGTTTAGCTACACGAGGGCTTTTGGCGACGGACCTCATCATTTTGAACCATGGTCAAGTGACGAGGACGACATCTGAGCTGGCACCCCCTCTCCTAACTACCACATCACACCAAGAGGAGGGCGTTTGAACTCTCGACAGATTTAACCTGCATCGCACCCCTACACGGCGGGTCTTCAGTGGTACTGGGAGTCGAACTCATGACACGCTAGCCATGATTCGATACCTTGACCACTAGGCTACCGCGGCCAAAAGTCAAGCAAAGGCGTTGGATAAATAAAAAATAAATTTTTTGCTGTATTCTCAAGAAAAAAATGCATATAAGTGCAGCACAATATTTTCTGAGGAAACACTCTTATATACTCTATTTTAATCTTATTCTCGATAAGCCAGCATTTTCACAAACTCAGTTCACATTGTACCGAGTTTTCGGGACTCTACTGTACATATCTTTAAAAAAATGTGTACTTAACTCCTTCTTTCAGAAAGAAAGTTAATTTTGCAATATGTTTTCTTTTTAATGTCGACACAAACTTCCAAAATTCAATATAGGAAATAATTTATTCTGTTTTACAATGTTGGATATATCAAATATTTTTGGAATTATTACATATTCCTTTAGATTGAATGGAATGCAATTAGGTATAGTTAAAAAATAATTAAACACTAATATGTAAACAGCAAAATAAGTCCTTTTTATTGCGTCATACTTTTTGTGGTCTTAAAAGTGTTTAATATAATCACAAATGCAATATATTAAACGGCAAATTCCTAATTTTGATGTCAATTTTTTTTTCCTTCCCAATTTCGAGAGATTATTCTATGATGTGTTGAAAGCTTTGCTTAAAAATAATAAAAGAATATTACCATCTATTTCCATCCTATTTTATAGCACACAACTTTATTTATCGCCAACTTTTGCTAATTATTGGAGTCATATTGAATAGAAGTCCAAAATAAAAAACCAAGGTATTTGCGCACTTTGGCGCCATTTTATATTTCCCATTGATATTGAGTGAGTGAGTGAATATTAACGTTGCACTATTCAGCTATTCGAAGGCTTTTGGCGACGGACCTCGTAATTTTGAACCATGGTCAAGCGACGAGGACGACACCCGAGCTGACACCCCCCTCTCCTAACTACCTCACCACACTAACGGGAGGATGTTCGAGATCTCGACAGATTTAAAGGCATCGCTCCCTACACGGAGTGTCTTCAGCAGTACTAGGCTCGAACACATGACACGCCAGCGACGGGCCCGATACTTTGACCACTAGGTTACTGCGGCCACGATATTGGTGTCATATCTACATGTCTCACCACCGTATATCCACATGAATTAAAAATCCCAGTATGCCAAATAATTCTGTATAATTGGATCAACACCGAAGCCTGGTTCTTCATTTTCATTTACCATATTTTATAAGTTGTGCTCTGGAATGTTTAGTTCTATAACGTTAAAGTATATAAATTTGCTGCAAAGAATTTTAAGAACAACTTTTTATTCCATTAGGCTTAGTTGCGTAACATCAAAACGTTGCTACTAGTCTAATGCCAAAATACGGACTGTTGCTAATCTGGCAAACTGAAGAAGAAAGGCAAAGAAATTGCTTCCAGATTACAAGTATAAATATAAATACAGTTAGTTTACAAAAAAAAAAAAAAAAAAAAAAAGAATGCAAAATATAAAAAATTACAAATGCCTAAATATAAAATTATGGAATTCATCATAAAAATTAAATCATTACAAAATATAAATGTTCTACTAGCTTTCATGGCCCGGCGTTGCACGGGCTTTTACCGAGTGCATACATATGTGCATTGACAAAAAAACGTACAAAATGACAAATGAAATTCATATGAAAGCGTCTTTTTTAAACTACCTTTTTTAAAAAAATAATAAAGATAATCAGTTTTATAATTTTTTTAAAAAAATAATATATGGCTAACTATGTTTTGTTTATTATTTAAAAAAGTGTGTAAAATGTTTCATATTCAAGAAATATTTTTTATAAGATGTGGTATGTATTGAAGAAATGTATTACAAAATTAAATCATGCTAAGCAAATTATTTTTCTAACTTTAGAGAATGCTTGAAGTATCATTATAAGGCATAGAAATTAGGTTGGAAATCAATAATGGAGCATATAATGCATAAACATTGCTTTTATTTTTTTCAATTTCTAGTGGGTGACATTTGATGTTAATACAACATTTTAAAATGTAAATTCATTAATTAAATTTTAAAATGTTAAACAAAAATTATAGTCCAACAGCATATATAGAAAGCAAAATCTTTCGTTGGTCCCTGTAGCGCAATGGACTTCTACTCCAAAAGTTCATGAGTTCGAATCCCACCTGGGATGGCATAATTTCTGAAAAAGTGTTTTTTTTTTAACTATACTATTTTATTGCAAGATTTAAACTTAATTGTATACTAAATAAACACCAGTAACAAACAAAATAGTCCAACACCAATCATAGAAAGGAAAATCACTTTCTATTTTCTCACTTAATATTGTGATTCTGTCATACATATTTTTATTAATTGTAACTATTTAATCATTTATTTTATTTTTTGACATTTAAAACTACCTTTTTTTTAAAAAAAATTAATGCATGTGGAACCATTAGCCAGAGAATTAAATATTATATTTGAAGAAGTTTCCAGAGTAAAGCGCGAGGACTGTGTTTATATTAATCGTAACTCTATAATAAAAAAAGTAACTAAAACAAAATTTTTTTTTTGACCTAAGTAGGTATTGACATAAAAATTTCTTCTTTATAATGCTTGTTTTTAAAAAAAAAAAAAAAAATGAAACATTATCAGGTTTATTATGTTTTTTTAAGATAATATATGCAGCTAATTTATTTAAAAAAACTCGTTAATTATGTTTTGTTTATTATTAATATTAAAAAAATATTGGAATAAGTGGTATGTAAATTAAAAAAGTATTACAAAACTATATTATGTTCAGTAAAACAAAGGAAAAAATATTTTGAAATTAAAAATTAAATTATTTAAAACTAACTTATTATTTTCTAATAAAATTGATTAAAAATGCTCATTTAGCAATTAATTGTGACATACCATTTGCTGACATAATGGCAGCACTGAAAATGAAGTAAATTTCAGATCAGTGGGGATGCAGCAAGCGAATTCAATCATTGAAGAAGAGAATTAATTTACGTGAGAAAAATAAGCAGAAATGAACAAAATCGAATTCTCTAGATTCGAACCCAGACATAAGAATTAGACACTCTGCGGCCTAGCGGAAGCGACGCGCTATCCAACTGAGCCACACAGACCCGTAACGGAAAATGAAAATAGGCAACAATAATGAATAGGAGGTTCAAATTGAAATTAATTTTTAATTGGAGGGAATCCACAGGATATTCACATAACGATTGAAAGATTTCGATTGAAGATTACATTTAAATGTATTGCAAAAAATTTCTTGATTTTTGATATTTTAATAAAAAGCAATTAATAATAAAGAATATATAATATGAACATAGCTTTTTTTTCTAAGGAATTTATGCCTATTTAACTGACTATTTCCAAAAAAAAAATTCGAAATGGGCAATTTTTTTTGTTTTTATTACGGAATTATATGTCAAAAAAAGAAATATACATTAGGCATTATTTTAAAGTAAACTATAAGTTTTATGAAAGAGAACAAAAATTTCGATACTGATAAATATTTTAAATGAATCTCAAATGCATTGAATGCATTTTATCATCTTAATCTGAAATATATAGTTATTTAATTTTGAAAATAATATAAAGAAAAATTGACGAAAAAATAACTTTTTCCCTCGCATTTTTTTTTACTCGCCAAAGTTACTGATTTCCCCCTGTTTAAGGCAGAAGTCTTTAGTGTAACCCTTGAGTTAGATGCGGTCGACGGCGAAACAGGTCAAAAGTCTTAGGCACAAAGCTAATTTTCGACGCCAATGTTTGGCTAAATGTAAAATCGCGTATTTTTAATTATTTTAAAAATCATTACCTTTATTTTTAGGGCATAATTTTTACGTTAATGCTCTCAAACTTCACAAACTATTTGCAAAAATAACGTTTCTTCGAAATAAAAAATGTACAAAAACTGCCGTTTAAGTTATTTCTCAGAAAAACAGCAGATTACGAAAATCACAAAATGTTTTTTTAAAATCCGTAATTTTGAAGCAATTTTTTCAATCTTCGTATATGTTAGGGATAATATTGCTTTACACAAGGAAAAAAGGTTTTGTGAGATTACCTTCATAAATGACGAAGTTATTCAATGTGAAGAAAAAATTGGGACTACTTTTTAAAAATTCTTTAAAAAAAAGTTTTGGTCATTTTATTTTTTAAATGAATGGATCTAAAAGAGAAAGGCTTGAAATTAATTAGTGTAGAATATCGATTTAATAACACGAAAAGTAATTCATACCCAAAGATTTAGAAAATTTTTTCATAAAAACGCATCAGTTTTAACACTATTTTAAAAAATTTGAAAAAAATAGAAAATATCGTTATTTTACAAAAACAAATTATACCGTATCGTGGCGAAATAAATGATCTTTCCGATTCTGTAATTATTTTTTGTCTGGTTTCAACACCGCAAATTGGAAGGCAATTTTAAAATGGTGGAAAACGTCGAATCACCGCTCGGCCGAAACGGAACGGAAGTTCTGCCAAGTAAACAACCGGAGGAGTAAAACAATTAGGCGTTTTAAATTTTATTTTATTTCTGTTTGTTTAATAACTCACTTGGCTTGAGCGGCCATTAGTTGGCAACGAGTTGAATATTATTTGTCTCAACAGATGTACGCAAGGCATAGCTTCTTCCACTATTCTTCATGGTAATATTGAATTGAAGCAAGCTTTTTATCGCGCATAGATTTCAATCCAGAATGGATTATATGCCATTTTCGAGGTTCTGGGACATTCTGCATAACAAGGCTTATCATATTTTGCAGACTCCAACCCAGACATATCTTTAAAAGAACTCTCAAAAGTCTTAACAGTTTATTGAAACATTAAACTTTATTCATTCCTCACTAGACATAACTTTTTCGGAAATGGTTTGTTTTATTTATATACCAAAATTCACAAAATTTCCGGTTTAATTTTAACATTTAGTAAATGTTTAACAGTAAGTACTAAGCGTCTCTCTCTTTCTGCTCACCATTGATCCCTATCGTTGAAAGCTCCTAACTGGAGCACATGTCCCAGGTAAAAACATTGCCAAGTTAACCATTTTAGAAAGACATTTGAAACTCTTTTACAATTATTTTCTACGTCCCTTTAATAGAACGCGGTACTTTTTCAGAACTTGAACCACAACCTACCCTTTTATTTTGAATCACCTGATTCAACAAAGCACAGTCAACAACAGATAAGTCATCCATATTTATCGAATTTTGTAATTTCGTTAACAATTGTGCAATCTCTTCTAAATCAAACCAGGCAATATAACTTCGCAAAATTAATTCCTTGAAACTCTTACTAACTTTATTAAAACTGGTTCTTCACATCTCTGAGTATTGGATTCTAGGATAATAAAAATTGTCTACATTTGAGAAGAAATTTTGTTCCTGAACATATTTTTTAAAAGAATTTACATTAATTCTTTGGCAGAAGATGGTATAAATTTGTGGCTTTTTTTTTTCTTCTTTCCTGACGTTAACAAACTAATTAGTAATATGTCAGAAATCTTTCTGCTGCTGTGTGGGATAGAATTATCTTTCAATTTCAGAACTACTTTATTAAATATGCACAGCTGTAAGAGAATGTTTAAAAATGTTATATCAAACATATTGTCTGAAATTTAAAAAAAAAAAAAAATTCTAGCCAGTCATGTGTAATTTTCAAATTACCAAACGTTTTTCCCACTACGGATATCAATCCGGACAGCTCTGAAAAACTAGGACTGAAAAGTAAATTTATGCATAACTATAAATTATAATAATAACTTACCGACATGAAACAATTGATGAATGTACAGAACTTTTGAAGCCCTAGCACGTATACGATTAGTAGAAGTATGGCGATGATGAGGGTAGATACAACAACGGTGTTATAAAAACTGTAAATTCCACCTTGGCCGCAATAGGCCCCTTCTGATACGCAAATGATTCCACATAATCCAATAATCTGGAAATAAAGAAAAAAGATGTATTGTTTACAACACTGATAATTTAATATAAGATAGAATAACAAATACAAGATGTTCTAAGCGTGTAAGGGATGCAATTCTAGAGAAAAAATTGTTTCCTCTTTCGAATGCATTTGATTATACAGTAATCGGTACATTAGTCTAGACATAAGAAGGAAAATAGAATTTTCACAGAATTAACAGTACATTCACAAATTCAAAATGGTCGAAGCACGAGAACAAAAGACAAATCTTTAAGGCTGTTTTGGCCATATGCACAAGAGCATGAACTTAACTCAAAAAACATTTTCGAACATAAACAATGCCTCAGTTTTCAGAAAAATTTGTGACATCGTAACTAATGCTTTTGTTTATATTATAGTGTTTTTAGATTTTCAAAATATTTCATAAATAATTAGTTTTTTCTTTTAACATGTAAAGGTATAGATCATTTAGCTTAATGATATAGGAGAAAAATGCGACTTATTTCATAAGATATCAATCATTGGCATGGCCAAGTAGTTTTAGCGCGTTTTTCACATGTTGTATTTTACAATAATGCAACTAATGAACTTTTTACTAACAGAAAGTAGTGTGTGTGTACTGTACTTTAAATTTTTTTAATTAAAATTTTTTTTTAAATTATTAAATTTAAATATTATTCGGCTCATCTAGGGCCCAAATGCGACCCAATGCCGAAAACCAGAGGTCAATCGGTTAATTATTGGCTGAGAAAAAGGTACGACAAAATATGGAACGAGGACCAAGACGAGGACGAAATTTGCGTCCTAATAGCGCTTTTTTTACACTACGTGAAAAACGCGCTAAAAAATATGCGTGTCAAGTCGGATTAAAATAAGTAGTATGATAAAATAAGTAATTCTCTACAGGATAGTGAAGCCAGAATATAATGTTAATGTTTGAGTACTTTTGTATCTGAAAAAATATTCCGAATTTGGGTACTAAGATTAACATTAGCCAAAGACAGTTTTTTTTTAAAATTGTTGGGAGTTTCGGGTATCAAAATGGATTGACAAATTTTACAGGTGAGCAAAGAGTAGTCATTTTACCAGAAAATCTTGCAATTATAAAATGACCTTGGAGAACATATACCTCCGACTCTCTTCCTTGCGAAAATTATTCACAGATATTTATTTCTTTTCTTTCATATACAATGTTACGATAGAAGATTCAATCGTCTAGACAAAAAATATAACGAAATTTGAAACATAATATTTCTTGGTCATTTTTTTAAAAAAAAAATAAGCAGACAATGAATATCAATTCCGATTATAAAATTATTTATATATTCTAGCACTTATTTTGATTAAAATACAATGCACAATGAAAATACAAAGTAGTAATAATTTATACTTAGAAACTTGTAAACACTACTTAGATCTTTTCCATATAAAAATTGATTGAAAGCAAAGGAGATTAATACACTTTGCTGAGTGATACTTTTATAGTGTTGTACTGAATTAACACGACACACAGAACTTTTACTTACTCTTTTCTAATTTTTTTTAAATATATCTTTTAAAATCTTCTATGCTCAACGAAAAAATTCAATAATTCATTTGATTCTTTTTTTTTTAAACTATATTTTTACAATAGATTTTAATAACAATTTTTCTTTCTAAATCTAGTTCGGTTCTCCAAAACAAAAATTTTCTAATATTTATTTTAGAACAAAAATGCAACATGTTTTGTATTTATTCAAATTAACAGTAACGAAAAGATAAAGTAAAATGAAATGAAAAGAATTATTCAAGAAATGAAATAAATGATATAAATAAAATGTCAACATATCAGAACTGTTTGGCGCTATGTTTTAAACTCCAAATGGCAAAAATGATGGCCTCAGAATTGTTTTAAAAAATAAATTATTAGTGTTAATCGAGACATTTTTTTAAAAAAAACTAGTGCGCATATCAATTAAAACAATATAATAATTCAGAAATTCAAAATGCTGAACTTGTTCACACATATATACTTTTTAAATTTTATTTCTAAAATGCTTTAACAGATTGTGTTTCATTTTATAGGTAAAACGTTTTATTAGATTACAATACTGATGCTGTAAATTTTGTTCCAGCTGCTGTGATCTATATATACGCGTTTCATGTCTAAAAAATAAACTTCAAATATAAACATTCAAAGGTAAGTGTTCCATTTTAGGATAAAAATAACTGTGAAAGAAACATCACTATACGTTTTCAAATAACTAAAATAATCATTACAAGTTTAAATATTACGTCATTCTTGTTTTAAGAGGTCAACATTCTTCATACACTCACTTAACCAGAAAATTCTGGTTTATGAAACAATTTTCAAAAATAAGAGTCTTCGCGTTTCATCGTACGTATTTAAACAAAAAACAAAAGTGATTTTTAATGTTCTGTTTTTTTCCCCCATGAAGTGTAGAAATAAATAGAGACGGAAAACTCACATATTCATTAATAAAGCGTTATTTTGGTTTCTTGAATACAATTCTGATTTCACAATAAAAAAAATTATAAAAACTAATTCAAAATTTTTTTTAAAGATATCATATATCAGATATAAGTAGTTATCAAAATAATGGAAACGCAGATTTATAAAGAGGTGACCAATTTCGGCATGTAATACAGCTTGGATTCGCCAAGGAATCAATTCATACAAGTGCTAAATAGTATTTAAAGCAGAGGTGTAAAACTCTCAGCTCACAAGAAACATTTTTGCTGCCCGGCCAGTATATCGGCACTCAATCTATACAAATAAATAAAATTAAAGTGTCTGTTTGTAATTTCAAATTAACAACTTTTTACAAAATGCATTTAAAAGTATATACGGTACTTGGATCAAAAAATCAATTTTTAAAATTTTTGTCCGTCTGTGTTATTGTTCCGGCTAATCTCTGATACGGCTGGACCGATTTTTTAAAATTCTTTCACCAATTGATAGCTACATAACATAGGGTAACATGGGGTTTATTTTATCCTCTTATTCCTACGGGAACGGGAATTATGCGGGTAAAAGCGTGGGGTGTTCCCGCCAATGGCGCAACATTTTGTCAATACCGAAAATTTTAATAAAGATTTTCACATTTGTAACAAATAACTGAAACATAGTGCAATTAAATATCTTAACAAAAAGTAATTTTTTAAATTGTTTTTATTAAATGTCAAGTGTTTATTATCTGAGTTTTTTTTTTTTTTTTTTTTTTATGTCAAACTCAAACTATGGGAAATATCGCCAAGTTGGCTAAAAAATTCTCTATTCCGACAATCCCAGAAATTTTAATGCAAATTTTCTCCCACTTTTTAAAGAGAGAAACGACATAAAGTTTAGCAAATTTTGTGATATTGAAAGCTCTATGGTAATATTAAATGACAGTTTCATAAAAAGTTTTGATTTTTCGAATATTTAATACTTTGAATTTTGTGTGTTTAACGTAATTCCACAATATTCAAATTTTGCACAAACTTTTTCACTTATATTGAACCCAGATATTATATACTAGATATTACTATGAAAGAAGTCATACAATGTCAATCGCAAATAAAATTAGGGAACTTTATGCAATACTTATATCATCTTGCGGTCTTTCTTATCCTCAAACCCTTTGGAATAAGTACAAAGAGTACATGGCGGAAGATATATTACGGCGACTGCAGCAAGTACACACACAAGCAGATATGCCTTTCAATGAACGCATCTACACCGAAACGCTAATAATAATGGAAAATAAGGTTTTCACAATGGTTGGGAAGAAACTACATGATTTTGGAATTATTAGTCCGCTAGAAGTCGACGGAAATGACTTCGAAAATGAAATTGCTCGAGAATTAGACGAGTGTTGCTACAATTTTATAGCATTGCAACATCAGTAACAGAATTAATCCCTCAATTAACTCCAGAACAAAGTCACGTTTTTCATTAAGTGTTACGTAAGATAGAATCCGGCAGTGGTGCACTCTTTTTTCTCGACGTCCCTGGAGGAACCGGAAAGATGTTTTTTGCTTAAACGTATTATTAATGTCCATCAGAAAAACCAGAAGATAGCAGTTGCTGTGGCTTCTTCCGGTATAACCACGACACTACTGATCGGCGTTCGTACTGCACATTCCGTTTAAAAATTACCGTTGAATATTGTACACGAGATTCACCCATCTGCAATTTCAGCAAAAATGGCTCTGGAAGCAGGATGTTTCGACTATGTAAGCTTTTAGTGTAGGATGAAAGTAATATTTGAAGACATTAAGTTCCGGTACAAGATAATGAATATCTACACTATAAATCATTAAAAAAATTAAAGTTTAGAACATTAAATTTGGATGAACTTTAACAATAATTTATTTTACACACATTCAAAACAAAAATATTTCTTTTAATAATTCTTCCTCTATATTGAATGATCAAAATTTGATTCGGGAAAGAAAAAAAATTAAAAAATTAAAATGTACTACCATTTTTTTTCTTGTAAATCTATCAGAATGAAACATATCAATGATAATTTAACAGCACAGGGTTATATTTTTTCAATATGTAACACGATTCATGATTGTATGTTCAAAGTAAATTTTTTTTTTTTTTTTTTTTTTTTTTTTGCACTGTTAAAATTTAGAAAACTTTTATTCCATGCATCAAAAGTTCGCAGCTAATTGTGTGAATTCCGAAAAAAAAATTAAAAAAATTAAACACAATTAAATAAATAATCATCTAACAAACAATATGTAATTGATATGAGAATAAATTTTCGCTTCTTAATCACGTTCATTCTATTCCGAAGAAGGAAATAAAATAAATAAATCGTTTTCATGACGCGATTAATAATGATTGTTTGGCAACAGGTTCATGCAAAGTTAATTTGACAGAGCTCTTTCGAAATCGTTTGCGTCGCTCGGGTCACAGACGAGTAGTGAAGTCATTTCTAAACGCAGAAGAGAGCTTTATTTTTTTAATCGTATTTTCATTTTCGCCCACTTGGAAGACAGCCATTCCAGACAACTTTTCGAATGACACCTACGCGCAACAACCGGAAGAGCAGGTAGGATGCCGCGCAGATGTTAAATAATGTTCGATTAGCTTGCGAAACATCGCATTCCCTGGTACATGACGTAAAATCATTCATAGTAAGGAAAATTTAGAATCTATACAAATAAATAAAATTGAAGTGTCTGTTTGTAATTTCAAATTAGCAGCTTTTTACTTAATGCACTAAAAGTATATACGGTACTCATAACAAAAAATCAATTTTTAAAATTTTTGTCTGTCTGTCTGTTCCGGCTAATCTCAGAAACGGCTGGTGCGATTTTAAAAATTATTTCACTAATGAAAAGCTACATTAACGGGGAGTAACATAGGCTATATTTTATTCCCGTATTCTTACGGGAACGGAAACTATACGGGTGAACGTGAAACTGAATGCCAAGATGAACGCCAAATTGAACGCAAAGCTGAGCTAATGAAGTCGTTGTTTTGGTTACTGGCGACCGATGCTGTTCATGAGACATAATAGTGTTACGCGCACATGATAATACGCTGACACGTGCCATATTTTTTTTTTTATGAAAGGAGAATCTCACTGTTCAGTTAAGTAGAGCATCGGCTGTTTCGGATGCACTTTTAAAAATAATAAATCAAGGCTTCATAAGCAAAAAGCAATGCAAGAAACAAAAAATTGATAAGTTTTACGGTTAATTTTAATCCTTTCTTTTTTTTTATTTACATTTTTAGTCACATTTAAACAATAGTTATTATAATCCCAATCTATATCTATACAAGTAAATAAATTGAAGTGTCTGTTTGTAATTTCAAATTAGCAGCAATTGTTTGCGGGGGTGGAGGTTTAAGGGGCGTCAGAAATTCCGATTTTTAAGTTATTAGACGTACAGTCTTGAAACATAGTAAAGTAGATTCCTCTCATAGGGTAGAGATACGCTACAAAATGGGTTTCGTGAAAATTGCCCTCAAGTGGCGTTGCGGGACTTAAGGGGCGTTATAGATAATTATTTCCATTTTTAAACTATTAGACGCACAGTCTTTATATTTGATAAGTAGATTTCTTTTATAGAGTAGAGATCAGCTATAAGAAGGTTTTGTGAAAACAGACCTCTAAATGGCGTTGCGGGGGATTTAGTGGCGTACTAGATAAATATTTTCGTTTTTAAACTACTTCCCCTCCCTGCTTGAAGATTGGTAGGAATGTTTCTTTCATGGAGTAAATATCCGCTACAAAACAGGTTTGGGAAAAATTGACCCTCAAGGGGTGTTAAGGGCAGATATAAATAATTATTTCTATTTTTAAACTATTAGACGCACAGTTTGAAATTTGGTAAGCAGATTCCTCTCATAGGATAGAGATACACTAAAAAATGTGTTTTGTGAAAATCGACCCCTAGGCCGCGTTGCGGGGGTTCAAGGGGCATTATTGATAATTTTTTTTTGCATCTTTAATTTATTGGACGCACAGTCTTCAAATTTTGCTAAGCAGATTCCTTTCATAGAGTTCAATTCCCCTACAAAATGGGTTTTGTGAAAACAGACCCAGAAGTGGCGTTGCGGGGGCTCAAGTGGCGTTAGAGATAATTATCCCCATTTTTAAACTATTAGACGTACAGTCTTGAAATTTGATAAGCAGATTCCTTTCGTAAAGTAGAGAACCGCTACAAAATGGGTTTCGCGAATATCAACTACTAAGTTTAATTTCGAGAGATTAAGAGGCGTAATTGATAAATATTTCCATTTTAAACTATTTGATCATCCTGCTTGAAAATTGGTAGGCATGTTCCTTTCATGGAATAGAGTTCCTCTAACAAAGAGTAAACCGAAAATTGACCCCCAAGGAGGGTTGCGAGGGGTCAAGAGGAGTTACAGAAAAAAATTGCTGTTTTTAATTGTTAGACCCATATACTTGAAATTTGTTAAGCATGTTTCTTTTGTTGAATAGGGATCCACTAAGAATGTATTTTAAGCAAATCAAGTTCTGGGGGGTGCAGGGGGTTACTGGGACGTATTGACAAAAAAATTACTTTTTTCGAGCTACAAGGACTATAATAATGAAATTTGGTTTGCATTTTTCTTTTGTTGAATTGAAATCCGCTAAGAGCGGTTATTTTGGAAAACGGCTCTCAACGGGATTACGGGGATATTGATAGTAAAACTTTTGTTTTTTTTCTGTTAGATTTAGACTTGAAATTTGGCTTGCATGTTCAATTTACGGAGTAGAGATCCACCGAAAATTGGTTTTGCGGGAATCCACTTGGTTTTTGGGTTACGAAAGAGCAAACATCATTCTATGCTTCAATTTTAGAGATTTTTAGAAAACACAAATTAGATGAGTTCTGCCCCTTTTTTTTTATCAACAGGCGACAGTTACAGGTATATTTTTCAATACAATCGAATTCTTAATGCAGGACTTAGATATCAATAATTTATACATATATATAAGCAGTAAAAATTTATAAAACATCATGAAATTCCCAGCGAAGCGGGCGGGTAACAGCTAGTTCAAAATAAAACGTTAAGTTGAATCCTAACTTTTCATATCGTGAGTTTTTTAAAACTGACTTTATACCTATATTTTAGAGTTCAAAAATAATAACAAAATTTTAAAAGCAGAATATGACGCTTTTATATTTAAAAAAAATACTGAAATATATTTTTGAAATTAAAAATTGGAGGAAGCATATTTTTACAATAAGTAAAAATAAAGAATTAATAAAATATATTAATGAATATTTATGTATCTTATCTATGAGTGTGCAGATCAAATTTGTAGCAATTTTAAATAACAATAAAATAATTTTCCTTTTATTGGTATATGCAAGAAGCTATTTTACAATTAATCTCCAAAAATCCATTTCACATCTACTTGTGTTCACTGTTTCAAATCCAGAAATATGTATATCCCGACGTGAATATTGATATTTCTCAACATTATGATATTTATCATGGAAAAAGCCTTGAAAGAATAATGCACACAGTAAATAATACACATCCGTTTGAAAAGTCCTTGAAAAAAATTACAAGGCACAAGAAAAAAAAAGGCTAAACATAACGGGAATTAATTTCAAACTTTCACATTATCAAAGGGAAACTGACATAAAAATTCGATCTAGGGATTATTAAAAATTAATTTGGATTTACTTTTGTTATGATTACAATAAACGAAACAAAAACTGTATTCAATATTTTAAAATATTAAAAGGAATCTAACCTCCCCCCTTTTCCAGACAAAGAATTAGATTTTTCGAAATTTCAAAAGAATGACACTTATAATAAAGGAAACAATATATTGTTTGTAACTTAAGTAAATCTGATATTAAAAAAAAAAAAAAATTCTACAGAAGTACAATTGGCATCTAAAAAAATGAATCCTTTTAAATATTTAATGATAACAAATGTGTGATTTATATATAATAAAATTTATAGAACAATTCAAAAGAAACTATTCATTCTTTTGACGTACGTTTTAATTCAAATTAATTTCATATCGATTTTACACACATATCGCAATCACAACTAACCCCGATTATACGTATTGTAAATTGACATATTTCTGTAATTTTATTTCGATACTTCATAATTAGATTATCACGATTTTTATAAAAACTTAAAACTCCTCATTTGAGGCAACACGTTAATTTAAATGCTATAACGAAGTTTTTAATTTCTGTCATTTAATTCCATGAATTTGTGAGAAAAGTATTTTTTAGATTCGCCCTGAAGTGTGTTCATAATGTAAACAAAATTCTCGATACTTATGTATTATACCGTCGACCAATTTCGTCAAATCAAAAGACGTTGCAAAATGTCGCGATATGCCGACCAATAGAGGAAAACCGTTCCAACACATATTCACAAACACAATAATAAAGATGTTGGCAGTATTTGTGCATGTCTTGAATTGGCGACTTATTTTAAATTGGAGAAATCGGTCGGCTTATATAATACGTACATATATATAATATAGAATAAATTTCATGCATTTATTATTAAATAATAACACATAATAATAGGTGATAATTATGACAAAATTTTTTGCTAAACTGGATTTTGTAATATTCAGTATTTGAAAAGACGTAACTCAAAACCCTTCATTCGAAATCTTATAAAAATTTTAATAAATTATTTTACGTAGTATTTATGAGGACTTGAACTAGAATTTAAAAAATTCTGTATTGCTATTAGATTTATAACTACTTTTAAAATTCATACGAACAGGAAATTTTAGCAAAAAATACAGTGCTATTATAAGCTGATCTGCAATATCTACGTAAATAATTTGAATATATAAATTTGTTTAAACTTTTAACAGGTATAAATCCTATACATAGGGGCATGGTCGTAATATCCGAGGGGTTCATGGTCACGGATCTGTAGCCAGCACTATTTCTGTGTGTCATGAGTTCGAGTCTCGGGCCATTGGACACTGGTCGCAAAAAGTAGCTGATGTATGTTGAATTTGTTAAAACTTGGTCCTGACGCTAACGTGGCGAAGTAGTTTGGAGAATGGGGTGCCAACTCGCGGTGTCGTCCTCGCCACTTGACCAAGGTTCAACTTCACGAGGTCCACTGCCAATAAATCTTTAATTCTTTCAAATTGCGACGCGGATCAACAGCCCATGCATTATTTATTATGAAAAATATTCATTTATAACCAAAAAAGGTTTATGAATGGCTTAGAGTTTTTCAGTACTTGAATATATTTTAGGTCTTATTTTTACGTGATTAATTTAGAAAACAATTCTTTGCATAGTTTTCAATCAATATTTTTACAAAATACTCCATTAAAGGAACTTTTATATAAATGTCACTCTCCTCCAAAGTTGGTTTTTATTATTTTATATATTTTTCATACAACAGATACCTTAAAATAACACATTAACAGATAAGCTAAAATATACCTAATTTTGTAAGTTTTATTTAAACACACAAAGAGAGAAAAATAAATTTCATTTTAAAATCAGATTTCTTGTAATAAAAATCAGTAAAGTTAGGTACTTATTAAATTTGCTCATAAAAGTATTCTGGATTAATAGAGGTTAAACTTTTCTTTGCAGTAATTACAACCTGATATTTTTAACAATTTTTCATTGATTACCTAAATAGCATGAACATAAATCTGCTATATATATATAAAATATCCACAACTAATATAAAATCGTTAAGTAGAATTATCATATGTCTACGATAAATTTATAATTTTTAAATATAATAAAGAATTTTTAATATTTATTTTCAAAGCACAGGCATCCTTTTTTAACGGGTTGTGACGTCGTCACAATGGAGAAAGCGCCTCTATTCATAAACATTTCCACAGCTGGAGAAAACGTGGCTTTAGCTGCATTGTGTTGGATCAGACAGCTGGACCGTCGGCGACGGTGTGTCTGGCGGACACTGGGCCGGGCATCGCTGCATTATTTTCTATTCATGGGCAGTGATTGTACGTCTTGAATGCTGGCGCCTCTTCAGGCGGCGGCGAGATGTTTGAAGTGTCAGATGTCAGCCGGGCCCTTGTCGCCGGGAACCTTTGAGAGGGACCGGACTTTTGTCATCTCTGCACGAATGGATGACGTGCAAGACCGTTGGTGCCGGGTGCAAAACCCTGAGGTCGGCCAATGGGATTGATGAGGGGCGTGGAGTGAACCCACCCCTAGAGTTTAAAAGAGTGGACTTCGAAAAGAGAAAGACTCCCGGGCAGACTCCTACGAGAGATACCCAAGAGAGAAGTCTGCTGACGAAGGAAGACTCCTGAGAGAACTGCTGATAGACTCCCACAAGAGATTTCCGTAACTGAACCCTGCGGACGGAGGAAGAGACCCCGGACAGACTCGAACTAGGCATTTTTTAATAATTAGCTTAGCGTACATTTTCAATGTTGTGCCACGACGTTACAGCTAATTAAATTGGTGGCAGCGAGCTGGGATCGGCATTTAGCTAATTAATTAAATGCCCGAATCCTTTTTTATTTAAATTAACTTTTGAGAAAAAAGTAATAACAAAGAGAGAAAATGCCAGCCGTGTGTGCGAGAAAAATAAAAGAACTTTAAACAACGCAAATTTCTCCTGAGTTCCTGTGGTGTCTCCATCCTTATCGTTAAAGTGTGTTCCTGTTGCTGGAAAATTCCCGGAGAGCCTGCTGTCCATTTTACTGTATGTGAATCGTGTTGGGTGAATCAACGAAAGAAACAAGCGGAGGAAAGCCGAAAACAGACCCTGATTTCCGTCGGCTGATTTTGAAGGAAGTCAAGAGTATTCAGTGTGATATTCCCGACCAGGTGTGCTGTGAATTCCCGTCCAGGTGTGCCATAGATTTTGGCAGTGATTCGAAACAGAAAGGTGAGTCTTTTCTTTGAGATTATACTCGGGGCAGCAATTGATTATTATTATTGTTATGATTAATGTATGTAAAATTTTGGTAGTAAAGAATTTACGTACTAGGTAAAGTTAGCAAACACTAGAAAGAGAGACTAGAAAGATTTTTAAAGTTTTGTATGATGTATAAATGTGCGATTTATTAATATTGTTGTTTGTGAAATATAGTTAAGTATATAGTAGTTATACTTGTTTCGTTGGTACAGTTACTGTGCAGAGTACTGTACTGTTTTTAAGATTTGCGCACATTTGTGAAATATAGTTAAGTATATAGTAGTTATACTTGTTTCGTTGTACAGTTACTGTGCAGAGTACTGTATTGTTTTTAAGATTTGCGCACATTTGTGAAATATAGTTAAGTATATAGTAGTTATACTTGTTTTGTTGGTACAGTTACTGTGCAGAGTACTGTATTGTTTTTAAGATTTGCGCACATTTGTGAAATATAGTTAAGTATATAGTAGTTATACTTGTTTCGGGGGTACAGTTACTGTGTAGAGTACTGTATTGCTTTTAAGATTTGTGCGTTTTTGTCAAATATAGTTAAGTATACAGTAGTTATACTTGTTTCATTGGTACAGTTACTGTGGAGAGTACTGTTTGTTTTAGGATTTTTGTGAATTATAGTTAAGTCTAGGTCTAGTGTATTTCTAGTGTGCGTTGAGTTTTTGTATAATTTTTGTGACAATTAAGCTTAGTTTGGTTTTGTGTGTATTAGTGCATCATGGCGTACTTATTAAGGCAAAGCAAAGACGTATTAGTAGAAATGGCGAAAGAAATGGGAGTCGAAGCCGATAATACTTTACTTAAGATAGAAATTAAGAATAGAATTTGTCAGAGTGAATACTATAATGAAGAATTAGCTATTTGTTTGTTAGAGGGTATTTTGGAAGAAAAACGGGAACGTGAACGTGTAAATAAGGAATGGGAACTTAAATTAAAGGGGTTTGAAGAGCGTAAACTAATGAGGGAACGAGAATTAGAGCGATTGAGAGCTGTACGCCGAGATAAGTTACAAAATCAGGAATCTCATCTAAAAGTAGAAGATAAAGTCGAGAATTGCGCACAGGAGAGTTATTTGTCAGGAAATCGGTCGAGGGAAGTTAGTGAACCGATTAAAAAGTGTAGGCCGGTAAGTAATCCGGATGTTGATAGAAGTGAAAAAACCGCCATGCCTTCTGAAGTTAGAATTGAGATTTGTGACCCCCCCGGTGAAACGCACGTGTGTAAATCCCCCGTCAGAAGTGAGAGGGGTAGAAAAAGAGAAGGATAAACTGTCTAGGCTTGAGAAAGGGAAAGAAGTCGATATTTTTGGAATTCATGATTCTGAAAGGAAGGTGGGGTCAAGGGCAGTTAAGAAGAGTGTTACAGCTGTGGGGACGGTTGCACAGCCAGTAATAAATCATGAGGACATAGTAAAACCCGTATCTACTATCAATCCTCGAGAACTTACTCCTATCCCTGCAACATTGAGTTGTGAAATTAAGAGTGATGAAAAGGAGGCTAGTCAACTCTCAGTTGAAAGGGGAGCGGGCCTAACAGTAGGTCATAAAAGTTTTCAAAACCCTACAATGGCTAGTATAAAAGCGGAACATAGGAAAGGGAAAGAAATTTACGCGTGCACCGTTGTTAGGAAAGATGTCGGAGATAAATCAACAATGCATTTGATTCCCCCCAATTCAAAGGGTATTGATAAGAATTGGTTAGGGGCTGGTAAAATGGCAAGTTCAGAATTTAATTACGAGATAGATTTACCCAGAAAAAGGGATCGTAGTGCAATTTATCGTGTAAATTTAGTAAAACTATATCGTAGGAGGCCGGAATCTGTAAATTTTGTTACAGAAAATAGCTCGGAGGGAATAGGGAAAGAAACCGAATTCCCCTATCCTGTAAAGCTATTTACGGATTTTGACTTTCGGGGTGCTTTATGGGAAAGTCAACTGCACTTTAAATTACCGCCTGATAGAATTAACTATTTACGAATGGCCGTTGATAGAAATAAAGAAAGGTTTCCTCCAGATCCCGGGACGATTTCTTTAATCCAGAGCGATAACCAGTTAAGTAGAGGAAAACCATTTAAAATTAAAACTTTTTGGATAAACCTGAGATTGATTAATACTCTGGGAGAGGAGTTTGGGTATCCTAGGGATGTGAGTGTAATCGAGATGGGGCAGTTCAATCGTACACTGTCGGTTGTTAAGTTTAGAGAAGTGAATCGATACTCGTACCCGTGTATTAAGTATAGGCGTTTGAACCAGGTGACGCGAGCCAAGATTCATCCTTTGTTAAAAAGAGAAGGTTTTGTAGAGAAGAAAAGCGCGGCCTCGTGGGTCCTGGTACTGGATTTATGGAAGTGGTACTTTCGTCGTTCACTCATGCTGAGATATCAGAAGTATGCCGCATACGTAATGCCATTTGGCATTTACATTAGAAAAAGGAGTTTTAAGATCGTATGCGCATCTTTTTATGGATGTAAATTAACTACTCAGGTTTTGGAACGGTTACCGCAGTTTGCTTTACGTCGATTGGCTAATATAAACATCTTGGCGCAAATTTGGAAAAATCGTGTAAAGCAAATAGCCTTGGTATTAGAAGGGTTGAGGAGTGTGAGATCGGAATTCATACCGACCAAAGGTAAATTAGAGCAGTGGGAAAGTTTCTTACGTGTACATAATAGAGATGTAGTGAGTTCATTTCGTGAGCTGAGGAAGTACGAGGTTAATTGTATTTTTAAGGATAGTGTCATAATTACCACTTTACCCAACGTTGTAGTGGGAAAGATAATGAATTGTGGAATAACTTGTTATAAATATTGTGAGAAAGTGTGCAAAGTGCTAAGATGGAAATTTATCTTTAAATTAATGTTGTTTAGCTCAAATAATTCCAAATGTTTGTATTTACAGTTTTTTTTATGTAATTTTAAAAATCATTTACTTTAATTAAAGAAAGTTACATGGAAATGTCATTGGATTAATCAGACTGGAATAAGCAGTCATTTAAAAATTTCCTATTAATTAATTTTACCTTTTTATTGTATTTTTGTGTCTATATTACTGTATTGTGTATATATGGTGGAAACAAAAATTTATGTTGCTGAAAATCTTTTGTGTCTCTCAGCCAAGTGTAAGCACATAGATGTCTAGTACAGTAGTTACGTGTGTTTTAATGTATAGTGATAATAGTAAAATGTTAGGATTTAACTTATTCACTTAAAACTCAAGTTTTTTAAGACGAGATGTAACATTAAGAAAAGAATCCAAGATATGAAATTTAAGTTTTTATTGTAAAGTGTGTAAATTGTTATGGAATTTTGGATTTACTTATTATCATATTTTTGAGTGTTTTTTTATTGTATTGCTGTCCTGGTTGATCTCATTGTTAAGACATTCTTTCTTTGAGTCAGTCATAAGAACGGATCCAACCTTGGACCAGAGCAGTCCAGTGAAATGGACGTTTTCAGGGGGAAGGAGTTGTGACGTCGTCACAATGGAGAAAGCGCCTCTATTCATAAACATTTCCACAGCTGGAGAAAACGTGGCTTTAGCTGCATTGTGTTGGATCAGACAGCTGGACCGTCGGCGACGGTGTGTCTGGTGGACACTGGGCCGGGCATCGCTGCATTATTTTCTATTCATGGGCAGTGATTGTACGTCTTGAATGCTGGCGCCTCTGCAGGCGGCGGCGAGGTGTTTGAAGTGCCAGATGTCAGCCGGGCCCTTGTCGCCGGAAACCTTTGAGAGGGACCGGACTTTTGTCATCTCTGCACGAATGGATGACGTGCAAGACCGTTGGTGCCGGGTGCAAAACCCTAAGGTCGGCCAATGGGGATTGATGAGGGGCGTGGAGTGAACCCACCCCTAGAGTTTAAAAGAGTGGACTTCGAAAAGAGAAAGACTCCCGGGCAGACTCCTACGAGAGATACCCAAGAGAGAAGCCTGCTGACGAAGGAAGACTCCTGAGAGAACTGCTGATAGACTCCCACAAGAGATTTCCGTAACTGAACCCTGCGGACGGAGGAAGAGACCCCGGACAGACTCGAACTAGGCATTTTTTAATAATTAGCTTAGCGTACATTTTCAATGTTGTACCACGACGTTACAGGGTATATGTTGTAAATACTTTCTCCGAAATATTGCATCGATTTGGGTCAGTTCGGTGGTAAACAGGGTTAAGAGGATGGAGTAGCGTCAACTTTTTTTTAATTTTTAATAATTCACATTTTTAAACGAGGACAGGTTACAATCATGTGAAAACAGTGCATATATCAACTCAGTTCTGAAGTACTCAAAGAAAGTAAAAATAATTTTCTCTGCAGCAGATGGCTCGGTTGCGCAAATGTTTACCATGTTTGTGAAGGTTGGGTATCGAGAACGATTGCTGTTTTTTAATTTCAAATTTTAAAAATAACAATGCTTTATTAATGTACACCAGTATTTCTTAAACTTTCATTATTTGCAACCCAATATTCAATCAAAATTTTCATTGCGCCCACCCTTCATGAAATAATGTATTGAAAATAAAACTATACTTTGACGTTAAAACTACAATACGACTGTAACCACTTGAGTGCCACCTGCGTAAATAAACGTCTCTCTCAACCAAATCATTAATTCTCCCTGGCGTATATATACGTCTTTCCGAAATACAATGTTCTCTGTGCACTGCTATCCATAAAATTATTCCGAAGGCTTTGGAATGCAATAAAAAGGCATGAGACAGTGTGTTTGCATAGGATTTACTTATATTTCAGAGAAGGTTTTACTTATTTATTCCTTTTTATCCCCCTCCTCAATACTTCCCATGCGCGCGCCTACGTGAAAAACGGTGTGTCTGGGGAGTGAATCGCGTAACTCTTAATCGGCAGTTAAGGGAGAAATTATAAACCGTACTAATTATCAAAATAAGTGTTAATTTTTGTATATAGTTTTGTATATGGCAAGCTCATGGGGTCACTGGTAATTATTAAACTTGTTCTTAGCTTAGTATTGTTAAATTAATTGTAAATTACGTTGTGCAGACTGATACATTTATAAATGTATTATATCAGTGTAAATGTGTATTTTATTTTTTGTATTTTGTTTGTTTACTTTCAGTAAATTAATACTTTTTAAAATAGTCTTTTGTTTTCGACTTTTCAATACGCTCGCGACCTCCTTGTAGAGTTATCGCACCCCACAATTTGAGAAACGCTGATATACACTTATAATTACTTCTATCTTGGGTTACATATCAAATGAATGTGTTACTCATGTTAAATTAAATGTTAGGGAAAAAATTAATAAATTAATCACAAAGAATATATTAAACTTTATTATACTGAGTCCTGGAGCCATGAACAAATCGTCGAGTAAAGAAGCTAATGCAAGAGAAATCTGTCGATGTTCCTCACTTGGAGGAGAAGTTTGGAAAATGGGACGCCAGAGAGCTCAGGTGTCGTGCTCAGCATTTAAGTAGGATTAAAATTAAGAGGACCACCGCTAACAGTTCAAGCAAAAGGGCAACATTAATAAACAATCAAGTACAATAGCTAAAATTGTAATAAAAAAAAGGCTAAAATAATATACAAAATCATCAACAAAATTTTTATTTCAATGATCTTCGATGTAAACATTTAACATTCCGCCAGAATATACCATTGCCATTTATAAACAATAAATAGTTAAAAGCTTGAAAATATTCACTCGACAAATAAATCGTTTATTCAACTAAACGCACAGGCATTGAAACACCAAATGTTCCGAGTCATTTATTAAAAAGTGATATAATTACAAGCAATATACGCATTTACTAATATATTTTTAACCAGAAAATGATATTATTTCATCATTGTGAGACAGTTTGCGCTAATGGCACTGAAACATATATTTACAAGGAAGATAGAAATGTAAAATTTATGGTTTGGCACATTTTTGGCATTTAAAAAAATTGGCTGTCGTAAAAAAATTATTTATACATTCCAGTGTATTATGCGCACCAAAACTTTCAAGCAGCAATTTTTAATTTTTAGTATATTAGCCGTATGACGCACATCTTTTTTTTACGAAGAAACTTGAGAGAGAAATGTGCATAATCCTATTTTTTAAACTCTAGACAGTGAATTAATCTATTTACGGGTGTGCATAACGCGCACCCGAAAAAATTTCGATGTTTGTGTTTATGTGCCGGAATATACGATACTTAAACTGCATTATAATATAACCTTATTTAACCGCTTTTACAGAACCTTATTAGTTTCTTCATTTAGACTTCTGCTACTACTCATATTAATTTTATTTCTTTCCACCGAATACGTCTGCTTGTAACAATCGATTTTCCGTGTTTATCTAGCGAACCTTAAATAATGAAGTATTATTTGCGGTTATAGACAATAGCCCAGTCATCTTAGTCAAAAAAAAAAGGGTCAACTGCGGAATGAAAGATAAGCTGAAAACTTGTATAGACCTTTATTTTGTCATTCTAAATGTTGTCTCAAAAGTCTCATAAAATCTCGTGTCCGCGTCTTAAGATATTCAAGGTCAAAGGTCAAAAAATTCTGTTTTTTGCAAATATCTCGTTTCCTATGACCTTAAAGCTATTTACATTTATTATAAATATTGTAGAGAATAAAATTTCTATAACTTTAATTGAAACATTTTCTTATACATCAAACCATTTTTGAAATAGAGGGCGCTGAACGCGCAATGGTTGGCTATCTACAGCAAAACGCAAGGTCAACAATTAGTCGCATGACTTAATACGCCTTATAAAGTCTATAAACCTTAAAAATATATATAGATACGAACAATTGGCATTTTTTATTAATTATTACATTACATTTAGTAATAGATTTCATTAATCAAGTATATTTTTAATACTCCTGATCTGTTTGTGTAATTGAAAAACAGTTAACTGAAACTATAGACTTACTTTAATTATATTTTAATGTATGCTAATTACATTTTAAGAAGAAAAATGAAATACAATTAGTTTGAAATGTATAAACCTTCAAATTTGTTTCCTTCTGTGCAGATTATGCCTAGACCTGCTGACCCCTATTGATAGCTTAGTTACCTCAAAGAAAACATGATCTAAGAATAAAAATTTTTTTTAATGTACCATGTTTTTATAACGAACTAAAAAGCATATTTTCAAGCATTGTCATCCACTTCTAAGCTATGGTCCGAATTTCAAGTCTCTAGCTCATCGGGAAGTTAGTTTAAAATGAATTACAAAATTCCACCCTGACAGACGTAATAAAAACATGATAAAATACTCAAATAAAGGAGAGTCTCCCTCAATTTCCAATGGACTGTTGTTTGTTAAAATGTCTCGTCTCGATTCGACTCCTCTCTCGTTGGAGTCTAAGGATATACTGAATGTTTATGAGCGCTAGAGGACGCTTTACATTCTTATACATGTACATTCTTATACACACCTAATATATGAACGTTTAATTTATAGCTAGTTGATGGACACGTGTTTAGCTAAATAATAAAGACCGATTTCCTTTTCAACAATTCAGTTTCTACTAGCCACGTTTATTTGTTAGTTTTAAATTGTATTTTAGCTACGACGGACGTAAAATTTTGAGAGTTATGTCTGATTTATGTTTTATATGTAATGAATTACTATCACAATGTTATCCTGTTAATGTTGTGCGCGGTTTAAAAACTTTGAGAGCAGCAAGTATCGAACGAAAAGACTGTCACATTGATTTTTTAAATTCTTCAACCTCCGTGAATGTACATACCGAGTGCCGAAATGTGTACATTAGTAAAAATTCTATTGCAGCATCAAAACGACGCATTGAAAACAGTGAACCTTTATCATCACCTAGTGTCCCTCGTAAAAGAAGAAATGAAGCGTTTGATTTAAAAAAGATCCGTTTATTTTGTGGTCAAGTAGCTGATTAAGTAACAGAAACTAAAAAAAGAGAAGTACAGGTGCAAGATCAGTAAAGTGAGTACTCTTGAGTTTAAAGACAATGTCTTAAAAAAAGCAGAAAAACGTGGTGATTCTATAGGAGAATTAGTGAAAGATCGTATACTTTGTGAGTATGATTTGATCACTTTTGAAGCAAAATATCATACACTCTGCTACACTAATTTCTTAAATCAGATACCATCTACTGAAAAGAAGTCCCGCCAAGATAGTCAAGTCACAGAAGCTATGGCAGAGATTTTTAATTACATCGAAAATCATGACGATTCCCAATTTACATCGAAAGAGCTCATAGATGTCCTGACGGGGTATGTACCAGATGATAAAACTATAATTACGAGACTTCAACAAAAATATTTGACGAATATAATAATTACGACAAAAGTAAGATCTTTTACAATCATATCTTTTCGCGATACAAAAGCTAATATATTATCAAAAGTTTGGTATGATAATAAAAAAGGGATCCCGAAGAGAAGAACGGTTGCGAATTGTAGAAACTGCAGCAGCTATTATTCGTGAAGACATTCGGTCATCTGTCGTTGAAACCAAGTCTTATCCACCTCCAAGTAAAATGTTGGATGATGTAAATCAAGATATACCAAAAAGTTTATTGCATTTCTTACGATAAGTCATAATGAAAAACAGAAAAGGAAAAATAGCTTATTTAAAAACAAAATGCACGTCAATAAGTCATGAAATAATGGCTGCATTACGAGAACGATCATTTTCATCACAGCTACTATTAAGCCTTTCTGTGTTTCTTCATAGAAGATATGGATCTAAAAAATTTATAGAAGTGTTATATAGCTTGGGTTTTGCAGCTTCGTATTGTAATACTGTACAGTACGAAATTTCAGCAGTTTACCATCCACAGCCTCGTATTTTATCATCGGAATCAGGGGTGCTTGTTCAATATGTCGGGGGCAATGCTGATATAAATGTCTATACTCTTGATTGTAATAATACTCTCCATATTATGGGGATGATTAAGAGTGTTACTCCAAAAGATGCTGTTCTTTACAATGACCGTATACAAAAATGTACAACCAAACCATGTGCAAAAGAGTTAGCAGCAATATCACGTGTTTTTTCTAGCATATGGAAAAACCAATTGTACCAGGATACAGCAAAATTCAAGTCAAAAATCTACATGGTGATCAAGCATTAACAGAAAAGAATTTAAACGGTATTGAATTTTTATGGTTATATGGAAAGTGGAAGAATATTTCATCATTATCTGGGTGGAATGGCTTTCTCGAACAGCTCACTAAAAATAATAAGGATTTTTCTACTTCTCAGGTCATGTTTCTTCCTTTTATTGATTATCCTGACAGTAACGTAGACACAATTTATACTACTTTACATTGCGCTACAAATATTTCCAAGTTACATGGCCAAAAAACGTGTTTAATTACTTTTGATCAACCTCTCTAAAGCACGTGAAATAGTAGCTGCGTCGGATGCTAACTCAGAATTATGTAAGATAGTTGTTAAATTAGGAGGATTTCACATATGCTCATGTCCTTTCTTGGATCGATTGGATATATAATGGACGGAAGTGGACTCAAAGAAGCTCTAGGTAAAATATATGCTACGAATTCAGTCGACAAAATATTGAATGGTCACGCTTATTCAAGAAGTATCAGAGGTCATACATTGTTACGGCTTGTACTGTCAATGATAATCTTCGAAGACATGAAAATTGAAGATTGTGTGTTAAATGAGTTAACTGAACAAATCAATTGCCGAAATGTTTTCTATGAAGACATTGAAGGGTGTGTAGGCAACTCAAACTTATTCATTGATCAGTTTCAGAATAAACTGAATGAATTAAAAGCTCGAGGTCCTACAGCACAATTATGGGTACAATATTTCGAAATGGTATCAATAGCACTCGACTTTCAGCGCGAATAAAGACTGGGAACTTTTCAAAGAACATCTTAATGCTGTACGAAGAATGCTGCCATATTTTCACGCTAGTGGTCATTTTTTATATGCGAAGTCTGCACATTTATATCTTCAAGATATGAATGATTTAGAAAATAAAATGGATGGACAGACTTTTAAGAACTTTAAAAATGGATTCTTCACCGTGAAATGAACAGAGAAATTTAATTCTGGTACATGGACATATCTGGTTATAGAAGAAAGTCTAATGAAATCTATGAAGACAGAAGGGGGAGTATCTCGTGGTCGAAGTATGCAAGAAAGTGTTTTATGTAAATGGGTGTTTGCTATGTACGCTACAAATACAATTTGTGACGAGATGGAGAAGTTTTGTACAATTTCTTTAGACTCTACTGAACAACACGTTGATGCTAAGGATTCAAGAGTAAAAAGAGATAATACTGATGCAAGTAAACTAGTTGAATGGCTTACTCTTCATAATCCCTTTCCAAATACGCAACAATTGGTATATTTAGTTTCTGTAATAGTTTGAAATGATCAAATTAACTGTCACAAAGCCCATGAAATCGGATTACAATCAACGGTAAAGATAAGTGGTTTAAAATTTAATGAAATAAAGTTAAAACGATCCGATAAGGTTTTACCGCTTTCGATTGCCAACAAATCTGTCAAAATTAACGGTTGTAGAGTTTCAATTGATCCATTGCTACTCTTCCAAAGAATAACTGTAAGCAAACAGTTTGAACGTAATCTTCAAGAATATCTCCAATAAGTCCATATCCATCGATTTTATTTGATAATGATGGCATGAGAAAAACCACGAAAGCGACGTTATATGACAATATGACTCCTGTAGATTTTGACCTCGATGAAAATAATGTAACATACATTATCGATGCTGGGTTTCTTTTGCATCGCATCGTATGGAGTAAAGACGATACTTTTTCAATAATTTTAGATAAACACGTAAGATATTTACAAAAACATTATGGTTCTGAAATTGTAGTTGTATTTGATGGATACTCGAACTATAGCAAAAACATAAAAGCAATGGAAGAGCTAAGAAGAACTCCTGCTTTATCAAAATCGAATGATGTTTGTTTCGACGAAACAATGATAGTATCAATTAGCCAAGAGAATTTTTTGTCGAATCGATGTAATAAAATTTTTTTTATTAACATGTTGATTGGGAAATTATAATCTGTTGATATCACGATAAAACAGGCCAAAGATGATGCAGATGTTCTTATCGTAGAAACAGCTATTGGAGAATCGGAACATCACAGGACTGCCGTTATAGTAGGGGAAGATATTGATTTGATCTCATTTTAATTGGACGTACTCAAGCGCATCAAAAAGAAGTGTTCTTTAAAAAAGTTGGCAAAGGGAATGTTAAAACTCAAATATACTTTTCCAAAAGTTTTGATAAATATTCTTATTGTAAAAAGCATATTTTGTTTCTGCACGCATTTAGTAGCTGTGATACAACACCTGCACTTTTTAAAAAAGGGAAAAAAACTTTCATTAGAATATTAGAGAATCTTCCGAACTTGGATCAACTAGCTCAAGTATTTTTTCCAAGAAAAAAACTGCCCTGTACAAACATTACATGAAAATGGATTACGAGTCTTGTTGGCGATATACAATGCTCCAAAATCTGAGAACAGTATTGACACGCACACGCACACAATCAATTCATCAAGTCAACAAAGCTCAACAAACCCGTGCAGTTATCCAATCTTCCACTAACAAGTGCAGCGGCTCAGCAACACATTAGCCGTGCATATTATCAAGTTCAAACTTGGCTAGAGAATGATTTAGAACCCCAGGAATGGGGTTGGAATCTGCTGAATGAATTCTTGGAACCGATTACGACAATATTACCGCCTGCTCCAGATGAATTACTCAATACCATATTTTGCAACTGCAAAAATGGTTGCGGTCCATGCTGTGGATGTAGGAAATCGGGGTTTCAATGTTTTACAGCTTGTGGCCAGTGTAATGGGCACGCTTGCTTCAATGATTCATGATACGAGAGCGATATCGATGAAGATTGTACTTTTGATTCCGAAATCCTTCAAGATTTGGAGAAAAACATCCTTGACAACGAAAATTATGAGAATGAATTGAAAATTTTCGAGTGATCGAAAGACAATGAAGAATAAGAGGTAAAAAATTAACATTCGTGTTCGTCTTATAATTAAAAATTTTGTCAAACCTCTTTACATCCGAATTTCAATTGTAATAATTGTATAAAACGATATTTCTCTCTCTCTAAGTAAAAATATAATTAAAAATTACTTACATTTAAAGTAGAAAAAAATAAAGTAACTAGTATACATAAAAATAGAATATAATTAAAAAATACTTTAAGCATATCTGTCAACAACTTTTGAACTACACGAACAGTGTAGTTCAAAAGTTATTTATAAAAGAAACATAAACTTGTTTAATGAAATCTATCACTAAATGTAACGTAATAATTAATAAAAAGGCCAAATGTTCATAACTAGATTTTTAAGGTTAATAGACTATACAGCTTATTATATCATGTCACTAACGGTCGACCTAGCATTCTGCTGTAGATAACCAAGTGCTGAGCATTCAGCGCCCTCTATCTCAAAAACGGTTTGATGTATAAAAAATTATTTCAATTGAAGTTATAGAAAATTTTATTCCCTACAATATTTATAATAAATGTAAATAACATTAAAGTCATAGGAAACGAGATATTTGCAAAAAACCGAATTTTTTGACCTTTGACCTTGAATATCTTAAGACGCGGACACGAGATTTTATGAGACTTTTGAGACAACTTTTAGAATGTGCCAAAATAAAGGTATATACGAGTTTTCAGCTTATTATCTCTCATTCCGCAGCGAAACCCTAAGATGACTGGACTATAATGGATTCCATAAATTAGAGTCCGCTCTGTTATCTCTACGGATGTTTTCCCCCAGTTAAATGTCTACTGTCTGACTGCTTCACTAATGTAAGCGGCAAATAACGTTCCATTAACTACTTGAGCATTTTATAGGTAACATATTTTGTTCACTTGTGATTTTTCTCTAGACTTGGTCAGAAATTTGTTACTTTTCAGGGCGCATGTTTGCAGCAGATTTCAATTATTCTAACGATTCGACATTGATGCGAATCCAAATAAAAGAAAATCGCTATCCAATTGAAAATAATCCACAAAGAAATTGTGCGAAACGCTATTTTTTTAAAAAATTTAAACTATTTTAAAAATAAGTGCAAATAAATAACAACAGAAACAGTTGTTACGATATTGCTGTGTTGTTTATGTATAGAATCTGATTGTAGATTCGACGATTTACGTCATTTATGCGCATGCGCTCTCAATCTTGAAATCCAAGTTATAATTAATAAGCTAATTTTTTTTATTAATTTAGAATGAAATAAAACTCCAAAGTTGTATACAAAAATTTTAACAGATAAAATCAAATGTGCTTTCATAAAATATAAATTTCACAGAATATATCATAAAAAAAATAAAATTTATTGAATTAAATACATTAGAGATAAAATTGTTAATTGCTTTTAGTACTGATGCTACATGTATTTAGTTGTTTCAAATAATTTAAATACAGGAGAAACATCAATTCAATAACGATTGAAAATATTTTATATCTCAAAATTTTTTTTGAAAGTGGCAATATAGTGTTATGTATTTTTAAAGTACATTCTGTAACGAAGACGTGAGCCTGAAAACCAGAAACATTCAAATCGAGTAGTGGGATAAAATCTATTAAAATGCAAGTTCTATCATGCAAAATACTTATCGGGGTTGCTCGTTAAGTTCAATTAAAGGTCATAAATCTTTCAAAGTATGATGAAGACATTAAGAGAAAAGCACAAAAGTATCATTCTCATCATACGATAAAATTCTAAATTATGATGTCAGTTACTGAGAACACACACACAAGTATCTACATCCATATAATTCAAACCATTCTATAATTTGAATGACCAGACAATCCCTAAAACTCGAGAAATTAGATTAAAAGATTATTAAAAACAGCTATACAATTTTCACTTTAGTCAATTATTGATACAAAGAGCCGCCCAGCCAGTAGGGTGGATATGACCCTCGGTTTGTAACCGAGTGGGCTCGGGTTGGAACCCCGAATAAGGCATGCATGTCTCTTCTTCAGGAAAAGAAGTCGTACTTTCGCCTGAAATGGATTCCCGTCTCGAATGGAAAGCTCTATGCTGGGATCATAGTTTGTAATAAATGTCTATATTCTTCTATTTGTATTGTATTTTTCTGTTCTTCCACTCATCTGTCATATGTATCCCAGGATAAAAACACACGATAACAGCAACAACATTGATACAGAGAAATACTTGAATATATATACTTTAGAATTACCTCTGGAATTGCATTGAACCCTTTCTCCCCCAAAAAATATCGATCGTGACCATTAAAATCTCCGCTTCTTTTTATTCCCGAGAGAAAAAAAATGCTCCTCATTACAACAAAGTACTCTATACCAAACCAAGACGCGATATTTGATCTCTAGTCTTCCCAAACAAACAAAAAATGGCGGGACAGATATTGAATATCGTATGTCGGCAAACAAGAGGAAAAGGATACAAGTATTCAAGTTCCCTAGAAGAAAATGTTCTCTTGAAACGATCACCCCTTCACCCTCCCTTAAGAGATTCTATAAATAACCAGAAAAGCATTTTCACTACAAGACTCTTGCGCTCAGCACGCCTCACTACCCCTGCAAGAGAGACCAGACCGCAAAGTGAGAGTTCTGACCTGGAAAACTATTTTAAAGAAAAGATGATGGATCGGACCCTTGTTGTCAACGGTTGAATTCGATCCGCCCACTTATTTTTCGGTTTTGAAAGCAGTCAGCGATTTTGAAATAAAAGTGATTCTCTGTTGTGGTTTAAAACTTTCGAGTTGTATGAGTACAAGGGGAATGAGGAGTGGTGAATGAGAAATTTAAAACCTCACTTTAGCGAAATCTTATATTTTGCTTTCAGATATGAATTTTTGAAAAAAATTAGTTAAATGCCAGCAAGATTAATCTCTCGTTGCCCTCAAAGACGCCTCATGGTATGTGTGCAATAACACCATTCATTAAGATCCAAACAAGCATGGTAGGAAGGATCAGGTCAGTGAGTGAATATTAACGTCGCACTGTTCAGCTACACGAGGGCTTTTGGCAACGGTCGTCGTCATTTTGAACCATGGTCAAGTGAGGAGGACGACACCTGAGATTGCACCCCCTCTCTTGAGTACCACACCAACGGGAGGACTTTCGATATCTCGATAGATGTAACGGGCATCGCTTCCCTACACGGTGGGTCTTCAGTGGTACTGTGCTCGAATTCATGACATGGCAGCCACGATCCGATACCTTGATCACTAGGCTACCGCGGCCACTCTAAGTCGGATAAAATGTGAAACATAGTTACGATCATGGTAGCCATGTGGTCATCGTTACGATATTTCTAACAGATAAGGTTCAAGTCAAAAGGAGTGAGGTGTCAACTGTGTCCTAAGAAAACGCTCCAAGCCCCGATGAGCGAGCAAGAGTTCCTAGGGTTTATTATAAAATCAAGCCGAATCTTCAACTCAAGTAAAGAAGATCCGTTACACGATAACTGAAAAGTTTTCATAGTGTGGTAGTCAGAAAAGTAAGTTACCAGCTCCTTGTCGCTAGTTAACGTTGCACAAAAAAGCAACATGAGGGCTATTGACGACGGACCTCGTCATTTTCAACCAAGGTGAGCTGCACCCTCTCCCATTACAAAGTACCCCACCATACTAATGAGTCGTCGTTGCCAGATCGTAGATCAAAATTTAAAGTTCATCACCAAAAACTCTATTGAATAATTGATAACTCCCATCACTGTAACTAAGGTAACCACATTTTTTTTTTACAATGAAAAGGGGGACAAAAAATTTAAGATAAAATTACAAAGTAAATATATATGAAACATTTTACTAACTCAAACAAAAATGCACGTAATACATATAATTACGCTTGCATCCCTTTTAATCATTTACTTAAATTAGTATTTTTCCATCGAACACATTTTTTTTGTCAATATATGGTTTTCTAATGTATTGGTAATTTCGGAGCAAGAAATATCCTTCACATTGAATTTTAAGGTAAGTGCTACAGATAAAGTATCAACATTCAATCTTGGGCCGTGGGTAGCCTAGTGGTCAGAGCATCGGTCTCCAGACCGGAAGGCCTAGGTTCGATGCCCAATGCCCCCAAATATCCTCCGAGTACACACGGAGAACGTGCTCGTTAAATCAGTGGGTCCGAATGGTGTCATCTATCGTGTTGTACCGAGCAAAATCGTACTGTCACTTTCATGGGACTCAAAGCTAAGGCTAAGGACATGCGTAAAATTCTAGTCCTTAGCCGCGATGAATTTCGTGGATCTTGATCTAATGTTACTGTCGATTAGGTGGCATAAGCAACAACAACAAATCATTCAATCTTTATTTCTCACTTGTCCAAAAATAATTACCATTTGAAAAAACTCTTTCAACTGCTGTATTAGTTCCTGAGCAGTACAACGCAAATTCAACCAGAATAACTAAATTTTCATTTAGAATGTATTCATTTTTTGAAACGGTGAAATATATCTATCTTATCAATTTCAACATGTTGATTTTCCCATTGTTCTAATTTATCAGAACTTAAATATACATTCAGTGTGTGTTCTAATTTCTTCCAACAGACGCGTAAAAGTTCGGCCTGGCATCTCTGAATAAAGATTGATCAGTTTAAAATATTGAAAAAGAAGAGAAATAGGACACTTGAGGAAGGAAAGAACATAAAAAAAAGGACTGTCCTCCATAAAGGAGTACGATTGGTCACCCAAATGAAGGTTATGTTGCATCTTGTATGACGTCTGTTCAAAATTATTCCAAGTGTTTCCACAAATTCTAATTAATTTGAACACTTTATAAAACCCATAGATTCCATTTCGTTTGCTTCTATTAACAATTAAACCTTCTGGCCGGAACATCCGTCTCTTAGACGGGGATGGTTTGCTTTGATGCCCGTAAATAACGCTGTGGTGTGATTTTGGGGGTGGACTGCCTTGACATATTCAGTTTGACCAGTGGTGGGCAAACAATTTTAAAGGGGGCCACAAAGTTTAAGAAATTCTAGAGGAGGGCCAGAATTATAAAAAAAAATATTTTATACTTCTCGACCGTAAAAAGGAATTGTAGCGGGCTATGTACTATCCATGTCGATAAACCCTCGGCGGGCCGGATTAAATACTTCCGCGGGCCGTACTTTGCCCATCACTGAGTTAGACTCTACCCTGTGAGAGGATCACGTTATGTTTAAACTCACGATATGTGCGCTTTTCTTAGGCTTAAGGACCTAGGCTTTAAGTCCTCACGTGGCGTGATGTGGAAATTCAAGAAAAGGGTACCAGGACAGGTTCCGCTTCACCATGTGGTTCAAAATTGCGAGATTCGTCGCCAATGGCCCTTGTGTTGCATCATAGTGAATCGTAAATAAACATTCACTTTTTTTTTTGAAAACTCAACATTGTATGTACTCAAAATTCGATACAAGAGCTGCAAAGGGTGCCTTCTTGCGCATGGGGAGCCAGGCAGTGGCGGATTAAGCAGGTGTCGGACCTGGCGGCCGCCAGGGGCCCCCAGCTTGATGAGTGCAAAGGCCAGCGACAAACGAACCACGCCACCTTGGAACAAGAAATGAAAAAAAAACAAAGATACAATGAAAACCCCGCTAGAAATTTATCGAAATGAAAAAAAAATCCTGATGTAGAAAATTTTTTGAAAATATTTTTAACAAAATACCTATATCGAGTGCATCAGGTGAATGATCTTTTTTAGTTTTAAAACGTGTTAAAAATAAGAAGTACTGTGGGAGAAAAGAGAAATTGAATAACATGGCCATATTATATACAGAATAAAACGTTTTGGACAAAATAGATATGGTGAAAATAATTGATGAATTTGCCAAAGAGAAATCAAACTGTATAGCAAAACTGTAAGCTATTAAGTAAGTTTTTTAATTTTTTTTATGTATAGTTCATATTTTTCCTTTAGCCGATGAATTTTATTATAGCAATACATTTTATTTTGAGAATTTAAAGTAAGCGACTCTTCACTATTTCAGGTTTTCGACTTTTAAGCCCATGGGCCTCAAACGTTTTACCTCCAGGGGCCTCCAACTACCTTAATCCGCCTCTGGAGCCAGGACATCAAAAAGTCTCAAGACGCCACTGAGTATGGAAATCATCTTCATCCCGAAATTAGCAAAACATCAGGGAAATACGCACAATCCTATGTACACAATTTTAATATCCGTCAATTCTTTAATGATCACTTCTCGTCAAAGATATTACCGTAATGTGTAGAACGTTCTCACGCGAAAAAAATATTCAACCTTTCTTTTGAAACATCAATTATCACTGACAAGAAACAATTTCGACACTACCTTTCCATCAGTAAATTCAAGCAAAAAAATATTTAAAAAAAAAAAAAAAAGCACGTATGTACAAACACGTAGCGAATTTTTCGAGAGTTCAACCAATAGAATAATTAAAACTGCCGACATGCATGCGGGCCGATTAACTAGGCCGCATCTCCTCCCTCTGTGGCACGTGCTCTCGAGAATTACAAGGTCACCCGGGATAACTTGATAACTCGTTGGCATCCTGCCAATGAAAGGAACGCGATATAGGGGGAAATGAAATAATCTCCCCCTCTGTTTGTTGAAACACGTGTACCGCATGTTTTGGTGGTCATTATTAAAATAAATAAAAAGAACCGTAAGCGGATTTAAAACAGTGGGAGAGTTAAGTGTATGTGTACTCTCCAGGAATAATCTTGCAAGCACACAACATCAGGGCCCTCAACAACTAGGCCTCCGGGATAGAATTAAATTATTATTACTAATATAAACAATGAAAATAACGGTCTGTGTTAAATATTTGAAATAGTTATAACACGCTGTTAATAGCAAATAATTAATTGAATATATTATTTATTCAAATGTTGTGTGTGCAATTGCATGCAAGATTAAATTACATTAATGTAGCTATTAATATATTTGCTCGTTTGTTGAAGGGACGTCGTATTGTTTTAATGGGAGTTATTTAGAATTAAACAAATAAATTTTGTGAAGAATTTTTTTTCTAAAAAACTTCAATGAAAAAATACAACAGGTTAGAAAATATCTTTTAGTACACAAACAGAATTTTAGTTTTTGAGGAATCACTACCCATTGGTTACTTCGTACTAATTCCTAAACTGGTACATCGAATCGTGGGTTTCAGCCCTAGTGGCATAGACGCCTTAAAACTTCTTGAGGCCTTGGGCCTCTACTCAGAGGTAGGCCCTGAACCCCCCCCCCCCACACACAAATGTAGGCCCAATCTATGACTCTTAAAAGTAGACAATACATAGCATATGTTTTCAAATAGTCGTACAGATAATAACCCGAAACAAATAGATGTGCATGACTTACAATCGCACAAATCGGCTCGACCGACTGCCATCTTTTGACTGAACGAGTAATGTTGGTGGTATAGGCCTAGGCCTGCACGTGGACGACGGTCATCACAAGTATCCAGTTGTCATATCGACCGAAATTCTCAGGTTTTTGGAGAATACAACTGGAAATTACATTTGACCGTTGAAATTATTCGATCTATAATTTTCTTAGGCTGAGTCGAGAACGAGACGAGGCCCGTCTCTGCCCAGTGCCGCTAAAAGCCCGCCGTGTAGAGGAGTAGATTCACGTTAAATCTGTGTCGAGACTCTTCCTATCATTGGCATGGTGTGGAAATTAGAAGAGAGGGTGCTAGTCAAGGTCTCATCTTCGTCACTCAACCATCGTTTATTATTACAAAGTCCGTCGCTAACAGCCATTGTGTTGCTTCACCGTGCGAAGTAAATTACAATCAAATGAAAACCTGCACTTGTCGCTCATTGTCCTTGCTTCCACCGTATTCCATACAATTTGCAAAAGATGGACTTCGTAATTTTGAACTTCGGTCAAGCGATGAGGACGACACCTGAGGTGGCACTTCAGTCTTCAGATCTCCCCACCGCGCCATAACTGGTCTTCAGTGGCACTAGGACTCGAACTCATGACACGCCGGCTACTAGTTCATTACCACTAGACTACCGCGGCTACTTGCTATTGAAAGTAGACCTGTTTTTGTGTTTGAATTTATCTCTGTATTTAAAATAACATCTTAAATTGTGCATTACAGAAAATGTTGCCATTCGAGACACTTTCCCATTTCGCCAATGAAAAGGTAGCCGTAATTTGTATTTTATGATAGACCCCCCCCCTTTTAGACCCAGAGGAATAAGCTACCCTAAAAACAATAGAGAAGTTTTAGATTCACCAATTAGAATACAGTAGCAGCTGCTAGATGGCTGAATCATTGGTTGTTTATTAACCCGTTAAGCGACGCCGGCGTGTATATCCGTCTCACTCAACCAATGCGTTATGTGTCACGGACGTATGCATACGTCTTTCCGAAATACGATTGTTTTCTTTGCGCTGCTAACAGTAAAACTATTCCAAAGGCTTTGGAATGTTATACGACTCTGGCAGTGTTTGCAAAAAGATTTACTTCAGAGAAAAATTCTTATTTGTGTACCTTTTTCCCCTCCCAATACATCGCTTATGCGCGCCTATGTGAAAACGATGTCACTGGAAAGTCAGTCGCGTAACTTTTAATCGGCAGTAAAGGAGTTAAAATTAAATGATTTACTATTAAAGGAAATCGCGGTAGGCGACGAACTTCGTAGCTTTAAATCTCGGTCAAGAGACGAGGACGACATACCTGAGCTGGCACCACCACCTCCAAATTTCAAAACGGGTACTGAGCCAAACAAATTTAACATCCATTAGCCTAATTTTAATCCTCAAGCCCACCCCCCTAAACGCCGGTCATGAATTGATGACCTTCATCTCTCGGCTGCCGCCCCACCTAGTATGGTAGTTATGACATTCGTCGTGAAATCGAGTGGGCTCGGGTTCGAATCCCGAATAAGGCATGGATGTATCTTAGGGAAAAGAAGTCGGACTTTCACCTGAAATGGATTCCCGTTTCGAATGGAAAGCAGCGCACCTCTTCTGCTCTATGCTGGGATCAACGTTTGCAATAAAAGTCTACATCCTTCTGTGTTTGTATTGCATGTTTCTGTTCATCCATCTCTCGCCTTTCGTATGTATCCCAGTATGAAACACACAACTCCTCGGCTACCTTGACCATGAAAATTTTTTAATTATAAGGCTGGTCCATCGATGGTTTTCTCATTGTTATTCATGAGTTAACCCTATTCGTTAGAAATAAAAAATAAAAAAGTGTTTTCCTTTTCAACTTGAACCCGTGATGCATAAGAAATATAGGTACTGAAATTTCAAACTTCGTTCGCTTCTCCGTTGAATGGGTATTGTGACGAAAAAGATCATTTGCAGGTCAAGAGAGAATTCTCTTTCAACAACATTTACTGACAAACTTGGACAAAAATTTGGTAATCAAATGTCGCCAAGAGTTTGACAATGTAATTCGATGCACCTAAAAAATCCAGGAGGTCTGTGATGATTAATTGATCAGAAAACTTCAGGACTTGGAAGGTTCTTCCCAGCTTATGGTGCAGGAAAATCATATAGGGAGTCAAACATTTGACACCAACTATGCGTTTCATTTTATTGTGATTGCAGATTTTAATTGCTGTGTTCAGTGTTTGTGTGTGATATTTTAAAATCTGTGCTGTTGCAGATGTATATGTATGTGGGTTAATTGTTTCCTGTTAGAAGAAAAGCTACAACTGTTATAGAGTTCTAGAATAATGTACAATTTATTCCAGAAGAACTTGTTTAGGCGGAACTTAATTATGCGGACTTTTCCTGCATTTAAATAGGATCCACCACGTTACCACATGAATCCTTTACCAATATTGTGCGCCTGGAACTATTAGAAAGAAGCCCAATACATGCAAAGAATCAAGCCCTTCATTCATAGTCTTGAACTCAATAAATAGAAAATAGAAAATCTTTAAAACCTGTAAGCCACTTTTTTTAAAAATAAACCCAGGATACGTAACCAAATGGAAGTACTATTAAAGATTTGTGACATACAAACATATTTAAAAAAAATATTGAGTAAAAAAAAATTAAGCTTACGTGAAGCAGCCCATTTTATTTAATTTAAGTAGCAAGGTGGCAGGTATTTCGGTAAAATAAACAACTTTCCCAGACTGAAATCTTATTCTTTTATCGGTCGGCTAAAAATGGCGGAACGCTACGCTCGGGGGAAAAAAAGGAGACGAGTCTATTTTAATCGTTGTGGGAACCAAGAGCTTTTGACCCCTTCCGCTGTGAAAGAACTCCCAAGATTTCAGCTTTAAAACATTTAGGTGCAACATTTAAAACGAGAAGTTTTGGATTAAAACCAAATCTCATTTCCCCTTCTCCCCCCCCCCCTCTAGAACCCTATCCTTTCATTCTTTTTAAATTAAAAAATAAACATACTCATAGGTGGCACGTCTCCTGCTGGTATAACTTCAAAAAAGCAAATTAATTTCTTAACGCGCCTGTTCCGTTGACGTGTGAATTGGAATTTTGCCGTTCTTTGAACCCGACTTTTTTTTTAGTGTTATGTGTGAGGATCTATATTTGTATAATGTGATATTCTAGCGATATTTTAACCCTTTCACGACCGAGAGAAACATTTTAGTCCCAATGTAAAATTGGGGATTGTCGTATTCAAGTACAACATTATCTGCATGTTATACAGTGGCGTAACCGAGAACATTTAGATCTCTACTGCAAAGTCAGGTTTTGGGCCCCTTAGAACCCTGCCCCTCCCCGCGATGCAGGGTGTACGTTACGCCACTGATTATATACAGTGAGTTTTTTTACATGTCACTAAATCTTCACGAGAGCTATTGACAAAGGACCTCGTCATTTTGAGTCTCGGTTAAGTAATGAGGACGACACCTGAATTGGCACTCGTCTCTAACTACCACACAACGCCAATGAGAAGACATTGAGTATTTAACGTGTATCAGCCCCTCTACAATGTGGAACTTTCGTGGTACTAGTGCTCAAGTCCATGACACTCCGGCCACGGGTATGTGACCATAACCACTAGACTACGGTGGTTTTTAAACAGAATGTCGAACTAGGACATGGGTCGAACGCAATTACGTAAACCAGGGGTGGGCAGACTCTTCTAGAGCACGGGCTACTTCTACCTTTTTCAAGGTGTTGCAATCCATCCAGTCTCCAGTCAAGCTGTCATCGGTGTTCCACAAATATGTTTCTTTTAGTATGCATTTCTTAGGTCTTAGTAAAGGTAGTACACCCTCCAAAAAAATGTCTTTACGGTCCACCGGTCGATCGCGATCGACTTAATGCACACCCCTGACGTAAACGGTTACATTAAGGAGGGGAAAAGAATTTTCAAACCAAATGGCGTCAACGATAAAACATTCACGGGTTATATTCTGTTATTATTTCACATAGTGAGTGAGTGAATATTTACGTTGCACTGTTCAACTACATGAGGGCTTTTGGCGACGGTCCGCGTCATTTTGAACCATGGTCAAGTGACGCGGATGACACCTGAGCTGGCACCTCCCTCTCCTAACTACCACACCACACCAACGGGAGGATGTTTGAGCTCTCGACAAATTTAACGCGCATCGCTCCCCTACACGGCGGGTCTTCAGTGGTACTAGGATCGAACTCGTGACACGCTAGCCATGATCCGATGTCTAGACCGCTTGGCTACCACGGCCACATTATTTCACATAAGAGAGTGTCGTGTAATAATTGTATCTTCTTGCATGCTTTATGTTCTCCGGCAAGTATTATTTTGAGCAATACTAAAGTTTATTTGAACAAATGAAAACTAATACTGGTAAAACTACATTTTGATCCAAAACACTACTACACATTGAAAGGTGCTTTTCTTGTAATTTTTTTATTTATATATTTATTTTACGTCTAAGCAAACTGTCCGAGCATGCGCAATGGGCGCCGCCTGGTGGTGATTAAAAACACAAGAGTTGAGTTTTTCAGAGTGGAAGATCAGACGAGTGAGAATTACGGTGCCCATCTCGCAGTGTTCCGACATACGCCCCGAGAAACAGAGAAAGAAGAAAAATAAAGATGTTTGTCATCTACGCCGCCTGATTTCATTGGAAAGAGAGAAACACATAGGGACCACTCCCCAACACAAACTAAAATAAACAATTATTTACAGATAGTTTATTCTTAGAAACCTTGTGTGGAATCCTGTGAGGGTTAAAAATATTTTCTCCCAATGATAACATTTGTGTTTCTTTCTTGAAAAATTAATGTTTAAGTATTATAATATTTTAAAAGATGTTGCATCTCTTCCGATAGTGAAAGCATATGCACCAGCAACTTTTATCTTTACGATTGTTAAAAAGGATCTATAAAATATACTTATAAAAAGAGTTGTGGATGTAGGTATTTTAAAAGGACAATTGTGAAGTAACGTATTGGTCAAGATATTTTAGTGATCACAGTCGCGAGATCGTTCACGGCCGATCACAGTTCGAGCCGTAATGCCCCTGAAAACCCTCCGTATAGTGTGGCTGATGCACGTTAAATCAGTCGTGGCTCAAACGTTCTCCCTTTGTTGTGGTGTGGTAGTTAGGTGGGAAATGTCAGCTCAGGTATCATCCTCGTCACTTGACCGAGGTTCAGAATTACGAAGTTCGTCGCCAATAGCCCTCTTGTTGCTTTTTTGAGGGACGTTAATAAACATTCATCCGAGTGAGTGAGCGAGTGAATATTAGCGTCGGACTGTTCAGCTACACGAGGGCTTTTTGGTGACGGACCTCGTCATTTTGAACCATGGTCAAAGGACGAGAACAACACCCGAGATGACACCCCTCTCCTAACTTCCACACCACTCCAACGGGAGGACGTTTGAGCTTTGACATACTCAACATGCATTGGTCCCTTCTGCACGGCGGGTCTTCAACAGTACTAGGTTTGAACTCATGACACGCTAGCCACGAGTCCGTTACCTTGATCACTAGGCTTCCACGATCACAAACATTCATCCGAAAAAAGCGATATTTTTTTCACGGTTTACTTTACGATTTGAGATCGCTCGTAGTTTCGTTTACTGACCAGTTTGAAACACAGTCCTTTCCTAAGTTTACACTTCGTTTAAGCTTAAAAACAGAAATTAGCATTCAGACATATAATTTGGTTGTAATTAAAAAGAAATCAAAGATCAAGATGCATGGTGAAAAAAGCTCAATCTTGGGTTACATTACAAATGCTTCGATAAAATACTTAAAGGCTTGTAAGCAGGAACATGAAATGCTTTCTGAGGAACAATTTAGCTAGAATGACGGAAGCTCGGTGTCACAAGTATGGGAAGATTTATAAAATTAAACCTTGGCACGCGAAATTGGTGAATGAGGTTTCGAATCATACACACTGAAGGATATCGACAAGTTAATTATTGACAAACACCCACGACTGCAATGATGATCATAAGAAAGAGAGAGAGAGAGAAGTTCGTCCATCCAATTTCTGAGGGCCTTAAGGTGGGTGCAAGTTTGCAGAATCACTTTTAAATATTGATTCAAACTTAGAACGCACTCTAAAATTTCTACAAGACCTGAAGATCTGCGTACCATAATTAAATAAAAAATTTACAAATTTTTTTTAAAAAATCAATTTTTTGTTAAGAAAGTTAACACAAAATATATTTCGAAAAACAGTTCGCCTACTCAAAACGCCATCACTGGACAAGAATATTTCGATTTATATCCCCTCCCCTCCCCCTTAAGTAACTGCGTTTGTTATCAACAAATAGCACAACGGATAATCAATATTATTATTAATATTTGTAAGTTATTGTACAGTTGTGTTCCATCGTTTTTACAAATTAAAGTTTTTTATTTCAACTCTCACGGTTTTTGGATAACGTGGAATGCATTTCCTTTCATAGATACAAATCCTGTTTTTTTCGCTATTTATTCACAACAGGGGGGGGGGGGCTACAACAAACCTTTTCGTGGCCCGGCCAATATATCGGCGCGTAATAAAATGTAAAAAATTCTCCCGAAATAGGAAAGATAGTAGCAGAGAAGAGATGTAGGACATAAACATTAAGCTCTTGTTCTTTTATATATGTTTACTAGCCGTTACCCACCCGCTTCGCTGGGTATTTTATGATGTTTTATAATTTTTTACTGCTTATATATATATGTATAAATTATTGATATCTAAGTCCTGCATTAAGAATTCGATTGTATTGAAAAATATACTTATACCTGTAACTGTCGCCTGTCGATAAAAAAAAGGGCAAAACTCATCTAATTTGTATTTTCTAAAAATCTCTAAAATTGAAGTATAGAATGATGTTTGCTCTTTCGTAACCCAAAAACCAAGTGGATTCGCGCAAAACCAATTTTCGGTGGATCTCTACTCCGTAAATTGAACATGCAAGCCAAATTTCAAGTCTAAATCTAACAGAAAAAAAACAAAAGTTTTACTATCAATATCCCCGTAATCCCGTTGAGAGCCGTTTTCCAAAATAACCGCTCTTAGCGGATTTCAATTCAACAAAAGAAAAATGCAAACCAAATTTCATTATTATAGTTCTTGTAGCTCGAAAAAAGGAATTTTTTTTGTCAATACGTCCCAGTAACCCCCTGCACCCCCTCCCAGAACTTGATTTGCTTAAAATACATTCTTAGTGGATCCCTATTCAACAAAAGAAACATGCTTAACAAATTTCAAGTATATGGGTCTAACAATTAAAAACAGGAATTTTTTTCTGTAACTCCTCTTGACCCCTCGCAACTATCCTTAGGGGTCAATTTTCGTTTTACTCTTTGTTACAGGAACTCTATTCCATGAAAGGAACATGGCTACCAATTTTCAAGCAGGATGATCAAATAGTTTAAAAATGGAAATATTTATCGATTACGCCTCTTAATCATCTGAAATCAAACTTGGTAGTTGATATTCGCAAAACCCATTTTGTAGCGGTTCTCTACTTTACGAAAGGAATCTGCTTATCAAATTTCAAGACTGTACGTCTAATGGTTTAAAAATGGGGATAATTACGTATAACGCCACTTGAGCCCCCGCAACGCCACTTCGGGGTCTGTTTTCACAAAACCCATTTTGTAGGGGAATTGAACTCTATGAAAGGAATCTGCTTAGCAAAATTTGAAGTCTGTGCTTCCAATAAATAAAAAATGCAAATTTTTTTATCAATAACGCCCTTTGAACCCCCGCAACGCCACCTAGAGGTCAATTTTCACAAAACACATTTTGTAGTGTATCTCTATCCTATGAGAGGAATCTGCTTATCAAATTTCAAGACTGTGCGTCTAATAGCTTATAAATAGAAATAATTATTTATATCATCCCTTAACCCCCCAACACCCCTTGGGGGTCGATTTTCCCCAAACCCGTTTTGTAGCGGATATTTACTCCCATGAAAGAAACCTTCCTATCAATTTTCAAGCAGGTAGGTCAAGTAGTTTAAAAACGAAAATATTTATCTCTTACGCCACTTAATCCCCCGCAACGCCACTTAGAGGTCTGTTTTCACAAAACCTTCTTATAGCTGATCTCTACTCTATGAAAGAAATCTATTTATCAAATATAAAGAATGTGCGTCTAATAGTTTAAAAATGGAAATAATTATCTATAACGCCCCTTAAGTCCCGCAACGCCACTTGGGGGCAGTTTTCACGAAATCCATCTTGTAGCTGATCTCTACCCTATGAGAGGAATCTGCTAACTAAGTTTCAAGACTTAACGTCTAATAACTTAAAAATCGGAATTTCTAACGCCCCTTAACCCCCCCCCCCGCCACACCCCTGGGGGGTCAATTTTCCCAAAACCCATTTTGTAGCGGATATTTACTCCATTAAAGAAACTTACCTACCAATTTTCAAGCAGGTAGGTGAAGAATTTTAAAAACGGATATATTTACCTATTACGCCCCTTAATCCCCCGCAACGCCACTTAGAAGTCTGTTTTCACAAAACCCGTTTTTTAACTGATCATTATTCTACGAAAGGAATCTATTTATCAAATTTAAAGACGGTGCGTCAAATAGTTTAAAAATGGAAATAATTGTCTATAACGCCCCCTAAGCCCCTACAACGCCACTTAGGGGTCGATTTTCACCAAACTTATTTTGTAGCGGATCTTTACTGTGTGAAAGGAATCTGCTTACCTAATTTCAAAATTGTACATTGAGTAGTTTAAACATGGAAACAATCATTTATAACGCCCCTTGCGTTTCGAATTTCGGAAAATCCGTTCTTAGCTGATGTCTACTCTATCAAAGGAACATGTCTACCAAATTTCAAGTCTGTAGGTTGAATAGTTCCAGAGATATCGTGATCAGTCAGTCAGTCAGTCAGTGAGTCGCTTTGCTCTTTTATATATTGTCAGGGTCACGCGGTGAATTTATTATATTACTCATTGGTGACGTAATGATGTAATGGTTTAAACGAGCTGCTTGTGTATCTTGTCTTTGGCAAGGAGCCAAAAGAATGTAGTAGATAGATTTCTCTGGAATAAAATGGTGAATTGATGTTGCTCTGATGAGTTTAGTTTTTCTTTAGTATGAATTGGGTTCACGGCTGACATTTGTGCGGGGAAACCCCAATGGATTTCGAATCGTTTCGAAGATTAAGGATTTAAAACTGTTTTGAAGATTGAGGATTTCGAATTGGTTCAAGAATAAGAATTGCGAACTGTTGTGAAGCTTGGCGACATCGAAACTGTTTTGAAGATTGTGAATTCCAGTTATATCCAACGGTTGGTAAAATGGCGTTTTTAGGAAGAGCTTTGAAGGTAGATTTGAAGTGTTTGGCGGAAGAATTAGGAGAAACTGTAACGGAAGAAATGAAAGTTTCTGCTTTAAAAAATATGATATTAGCAAGTGAAGAGTATGAAGAGGCGTTCGCGAAAGAATTACTGCACAGAATAGTAAGTGAAAGAGAAGCAATAAAGTGCCAAGAAAGAGAAAATGAAATAAAACGTCAAGAAAGAGAAGATGAAATAAAGCGTCAAGAAAGAGAATATGAAATAAAGCGTCAAGAAAGAGAATATGAAATAAAGTGTCAAGAAAGAGAATATGAATTAGAAAAGTTGAGGATAGAAGCTTCGATAAGGAATAATGGTTTTAGGAGAGAGATGGACTCTCAGAATGAAGGAATACAAGAACACGGACCAGTTGGATTGCAAAAATTAATGCGTACTTTTGACCCTAAAGAAGGTGATATAAGTTTTTACTTAATACTGTTTGAAAGACAAGCACGAAGAGTTCATATTAAAGAAGAAGACTGGGTTACGAATCTTGTTGGACTATTGCCGTTAGAAATGGCGAATTTGATTGCTAGGGAACCTGAGGAAAAGGCAAATGACTATGAGCATATAAAAAGTATGTTATTAAAAAGATTCAAATTGAGCCCAGAAGCATTTAAAATAAAATTTAAGAGGCATTGTAAATCGACCGAGTACACTTGGCGAGATTTTGGATTTGAGTTGGCGAACTATTTTAATGAGTGGATTTCGGGACTAAATATCTACAATTTTGACAGTCTGAAACAACTTGTCATTGTAGAACAGATGAAGGAACAAGTATCCAGGGATATACAACAACATTTTATTGATGATTGGGGTAGAATTGTAACAGTTAGCGATCTTGCTGAGAAGTTAGATGATTATGAAAACGCAAGGCAATATAATCAGGCCACTAAAGCTACTTCGTCTCAACCGTATAGAAATTCCTATCGGGAAAAGCCTGGCACGTTCAATAGAAGATGTCATACATTGAGTGAAGGATATAGACAAGAATCTAACAACCGCAGTAGACACGATAAGCGAAATTCTTTCCAAAAACCAGTTACATGTTTCAATTATGGGCGAGTAGGACATTTTGCGAGATTTTGCAGGGATAAGAAAGATGGGAGAGAAAAGACCGAGGGTAAAGTTGCTGAGGTAAAGGTATCTGAAGTGCAAGTGACAGAAGTCAAAGTAGTTGAGGATGAAAGCAAAGTAGCCACAGCGAGATTCAATGGCGAAGTTTTAATGGAAAATAAGAAATGCAGCGCAGTTCATTTAAAAATGTCTGATCTTTAAAATAGTAAAAATTTCTTATGGTGGAGTAGAATATGAAGCTGTAGTAGATTCAGGTGCACAAATCAGCGTGTTTAAAAGCAGTGTAGTAGGGAAGGAAGTCGATTACAAAGGATATATAATGTTGCAACCTGCATTTGGTGATTGTTTAAAGGCTGAACTAAAAGAAGTGGACATTGGTTTGGTAACGAACGGGTATATTACGCCGGTAATTAAAACGGTGGTGGCAACTGTGGACAGACTGAACGCTGATATATTATTAGATACTGAAACTTATGAAGCATTATTAGAACAAGAGAGAATATACAATCCCAGATTTACAACCGCTGTAAACTTAAGATCAGATTCCCCCAAAAAATTGTTAGATGAAAGTGTAAATACTGAGAAGGAAGAACAAGAGGCAACAATAACAGAATATGATGAGGAGAATGAAAATAACACCGAAAAATTCAAGAAACAGCAAAAGAGTTGCGATACTCTTCAAGAAGCATGGAATTTTGCTAAGCGAAAAAAAGGAGGATATTTGATAGAAAACGATATCCTATACCATGAAGAGCTGTTGTGCGGAAATAGAATAAAACAGTTAGTGATTCCCGAAATTAGGAAAAGGAAGATACTAGAAATTGCACATGAATCAGTGTTCGGAGCACATCTAGGAGCTCATAAAACAATTCAGAGAATCAAGTTTTCATTTTATTGGCCAGGAATGGTGAAGGAGATTAAAGCATATTGTAGTTCTTGTCATGGTTGTCAGTGCAGAAAAGTAATTCGTTCGGTTGACAAAATTCCAATAACACCTGTGTCTCGTCCTGAATTGCCATTCCAAGTGGTAAACGTTGATCTAATTGGTCCTGTAGATCCAGTATCGTCACAGGGACATAGATATATACTTTGTTTGATGGATCAGCATTCTAGATGGCCGGAAGCAGTCCCGCTCAAGTCACTAACGTTTAAGAGTACATGTGAAGCACTTCTCGAAATATTCAGTAGAACAGGCATTCCAGAAGTGATTGTAATGGACAATGCGACAAATTTTACTGCAAGTTTAACGCAAGAGTTTTTGAAGATTTTAGGAGCTTGCCCACGTTTTTCGACACCATACCATCCAGAAGGAAACGGGTTAGTTGAGAGATGGAACCAGACTCTCAAGAACATGTTGCATCACATTATTAGAGAGGAAGGAAGAAGTTGGCATAGGCATATACCGTTTTTACTATGGGCTTATCGGGAAGTTCCCAATGCAACTACCGGTGTACCACCTTTTCTGCTAATGTATGGAAGGGAGCCGAAAGGTCCGTTGTCTATAATGAAGTCAATTTGGACTGGAAACACGTTATTACCTCTGAATATGAAGGGATCAGTAGAGAGTTATTTGAGAAAAAAATTAAAAGAAAAGTTAGAAGTATCAACCCGCGAGGCAAAGTTAACAAGTGATGTGCAACAAGGTAACTACGCTAAGTATTATAACAGGCAAAAGAAACATCGAGAATTTGCACCAGGAGATCAAGTGCTTGTTTTGATACCTGATTCAACGAATAAACTATATTCTAGATGGACAGGTCCAGTTAAAGTTGTTAAAAGAGTAAAAGCAAATTCATATTATTTGCAGATGCCTGAAGGTAACTTAAGATTACTGCATGTTAACAAGATTAGAGAATACAAAGCGAGAGTTCAAACGGTTGGAGTTGTTTATGATATCGATGATGAATTTGGTGAGATATATGAAACGCCAACAGTTCCTGCTGCTGAGAAGAATGATGAAGCATTGGACATAGTGAAGTTGGATTACTTATCTAAGAAGCAACAAAATCAACTAAAAGATCTTTTACATCGACACAGAAGGTTGTTTTCTGGAAAAATAAAAAGAGCTAAAGTTGGTGAACACGTGATAAAACTGAAGTCTGAGGAGGAAACGATGAAACCCAAAACTTATACGATACCGGAAAACTTAAAGAGGAAAGTAGACGCACAGATAGACGAATTGTTAGAGTTAGGTCTGATTGAACCTGTTGTAAGTGAAATAGCACACCCAGTAGTATGTGTTCATAAAAAGGATGGAACACTTAGGTTATGCATAGATTTCAGAAGTTTGAATGCTCTTACCGTACCGGACGCATATCCAATGGAGAATATGATGGAGTTGAATTTCTTAGTAGGGAAGAAAAAATTTATTACTGTTCTAGATATGTTGAAAGGATATTGGTCTATACCAATGGAAGACAGCAGCAAACATTTAACAGCGTTCCGTACTCATCGAGGACAGTACCAGTGGAATGTATTACCATTTGGGTTAAGAAACGCTGCTGCAACCTACCAAAGAGCCATGTCTAAAGTGGTCCAAACTATATCTGGCTTTGCATGCGCGTATATCGACGATTTAGCCGTATTCTCTGATACATGGGAAGAACATTTAGATCATCTGGAAGAAGTTTTAAAAAGATTGGAGCATTTTAACTTCTCAGTGAATTTAGGAAAGTGTGAGTTTGCAAGACGACAAGTTAAATACTTAGGACATGTCATTGGTTCAGGTAGACATTCACCGGATAAAGAAAGAATAAAAGCGATTCAGAACTTAGAGGCACCAACGACCAAGAAGCAACTGAGAAGTGCATTAGGATTATGCAATTTTTATAGACAGTATATTCCAAACTTTGCAAAAATTGCTCTACCATTGTCGGAGCTCACGAAAAAGAAAGTCCCTAATGAGATTCCATGGAGCAAGGAGGCTGAAAATGCTTTCAAGGAGTTGAAGACAGCACTATGTGTAATTACAGAGTTGCAAGTCCCAGACATAGATAAACCGTACTACTTGCATACGGATGCATCTCAGACGGCGGTCGGATGTTGTCTAGGTCAGTCGGATGGAGAAGACAACATTCATCCCATAGCTTTCGGGAGCCAGAAACTGAATCCAAGCCAACAAAGGTGGTCAACAATTGAGAGGGAAGCGTATGCTATTATTTGGGCTCTGAAAAGATTTGAAACTTTACTGTGCGGAGCAAAGATATTCTTACTAACCGATCATAATCCCCTAGTGTTTCTTACTAGTGCTGCATCCCAATGTCCGAGATTACAGCGGTGGGCGTTGGCAATTCAACGCCATGACATTGAAGCAAGTCACATAAAAGGATCAAAACTAGTTAATGCAGATGCGCTATCCAGACTGTAAGTGTAAACCGTAGTTAAATAAGAACTTTTTGAAGATTTAAGAATAATTGAACTTTAAAACATTTCTTTAAACTTTATTTTTAGATGATTAAGTTAAGTAGTATATTTATGTAAAATGTAATGTGTTGGTTTTTTATGTAGTGTATAATCTTAAGATAGTGCTTAAGCAGTGTTTTTTGTGTGGGTGTAATGTGTGACCCTTAGTTTGTTTTAGCCATATTTGATCTTCGGATCTAATATGACTCTCGGGGGAAGGTGTCAGGGTCACGCGGTGAATTTATTATATTACTCATTGGTGACGTAATGATGTAATGGTTTAAACGAGCTGCTTGTGTATCTTGTCTTTGGCAAGGAGCCAAAAGAATGTAGTAGATAGATTTCTCTGGAATAAAATGGTGAATTGATGTTGCTCTGATGAGTTTAGTTTTTCTTTAGTATGAATTGGGTTCACGGCTGACATATATATAGATTATAAAGTATTAAGCGAAATAAACTTTCATTTAATTTTTTTTTTGCAGCCCACTTAAAGTTAAATCTTATTTGTTTGGCACAAGTTAGACTTTTACCTTGATTTGCACGGTTTTTCAAGTAATGTATCCTACAGTATAAAGAAAAAGTGTGTATTACATTACTATGACCTAATGATTCTGAAACATTGTCAAATGGCAAAAATCATGTTTTGCATCTACTCTCTTAAAGGTTCTCCATGTGTGACCCAATCGGATGTAATGCACAATAAGTCTCTTTACAGTCTATGACAGTCTAGAAATTGCATGAGTTAGAGCCCAGTATCACTAAAGACCCGCCGTGTAGGGGAGCGATGCACGCTAAATCTGTCGAGAGCTCAAAAGTCCTACCATGGTGTGGTGTGGTGTGGTAATTTGGGGGAAGGGGTGTCATATCGGTTGTCATTCTCGTCACTTGACCATGGTTCAAAATGACGAGGTCCGTCGCCAAAAGCCCTCTTGTATAGCTGAACAGCGCGACGTTAATATTCACTCACTCAACACAGGCGACGACCACTTGGTTCGCAGCCCACTGAATTTTCGAAATCTAGCCACGAGACCATGTGGTTTCAGCATCTTAGATTTGACATTGAGCTTAAGTAGCTAGGTTAAGATTGTGGTTTATCAACATAAAAAAAATCTAGACATTTCAAATGTGTGAATGGCTGTTTCAACATACATTTTTAAAATCCACTAACGATTCTCAAAAAATAAAAAATTTGGAGATCCCCCCCCCCCCCCGTTTCTTGGTAACATCTGCCAACTGAACTCAGCTATGTTTACATTTTGAAGGAAAAAATATCTAAAGGGAAAGCAAAAAATAAATTAACCATGGTGGTTTGTTTTATTATTTGGCATGCTGTCTCAGTCTTCTTATCCTTCCTTCAGATTAGATTTCTTTTCAAAAAAATTGATGGACATTTGACAAATATTAAAGCAACTTTAAATCAAAATACTTTCCGAAAGTTTTAGGAATCGTAAGAATTCATTTCTTTATAACTGACACGATATTCACAGGAAATCTGGTTATATCTTACAAACAGGAAGTGCGTCAATGATTAAAAATTCATAATGATAAAAAAAATCCTACTTCTACATCAACAGTTTCGCTTTCAAAATTCTCCGAAATAAGTGACGAAACACTTAGCCAAAATTTTAATTATAATTGTAAGCAGATATACTTGAACATATTATATATCCATTAATATGAAAAGTAATGCCTCTTTTAAAAAGTTGAATTTTAATTTTTAAATTTTTTAATGCTTGCTACATTTTGATAAAAAAAAAATATTTCCATATTGTTGCATACCCCCATAAGCATATTCAAAAATATTCCTTCAAGGAAAAAAATTACAACAAAAATAAAACTCAAGTTCTAAATTTTTAAAGATTTGCACATCTTTGCAGAATCAATTGAATTTGAGCGTAAGAAAAAAATTGAAAGAAATGCGCTTATATCTTCACAATACATTAAATAGCAGTTAATATTTTAAATAGTGCATAACTTTCCTTAATTTGAACAGAATTAAAGCAAAACGTTATAAAAATGTTAATTTGAACCCTAATTTTTAAAATTTCAAACAATAAAACTCAACCGCTGCATGGTGTTTTAAAGTCACAGATGTTACTTCCTTCCGATCTAACTAAACTTTTCTAAGAGTAAAAACTGAAAATAGAGAAAAATTCTCATCCTGAAAAAGCTCAAACCGGTTCAATTGTGCCACGACATTTCAGGTGCATGTATGACTATCCAATTTGAAAAAAATCCCTGATTTATAAGTATAAAACATTTGTTAAAAAATGATAAAAAATATTTCTTCTCTGATGGAAGCACTATCTAGTTCTACCACAACGAAGAAAAAATGTGTGAGATAAATTCAATATGGCATCTAGATTCAAAAAATTCTGGACACAAATAAATTATAAGGAGCCTTGTATAGAAGCAAATAAAAACTTCCGGCGCAGCGAGGGAGATAAATAATGCTTTGCGATTAAATCTCAAACTAAAATACTCTAATCAAGCAATTAGATGTTATTCAGTACCGAATGATTTTCGGAAATTCATAAAAAGGGCAAGTGGTCAATTCTTTCGTACATTTTTCTACTATCAATAAGTTTTATACGGAGCAAATGAGAGTTATATTTACGTCGCACTATAAAGCTGCACGAGAGTTACTGGCGACGGACCTCGTAATTTTGAAACATGGTCAAGTAATGAAGACGACAAAGGAGCTCTGGCACCCCCCCCCCTCTCCTAACTTCCACATTATACCAACGGGAGGACGTTTGAGATATCGACAGATTTAACGTGTATCGCTCCCCCATACGGCGGGTCTTCAGTACTAGGCTCGAATTCATGACACGAGTCCATTACCTTGACTACTAGGCTACCGTGGCCGCGACTCGAACCTGTGATTCAATGACAGAAACATCAATCGTAAATTCTTGACTATGACTATAAGTCTACCTAGGTAATATCATGCTGTCGAAATCTGGGTCTTTATTTGATTATTCCAAACTGATCATTTCTATCCCAAGGCTAAATAAACAAACTTATAGAAATCCAGAATAAAAAGTAGTAGCAAAAATAGAATATTTGAAACCGGAGATCAAAAAACTTCATAAAGTTCTTTTTCTTTATGCTATGTATATTTCTACATCGAATTTTAACATAAGTATATACTTCTTTTTCAAAAGTAGCGTATCAGCAATCTCCCATTCATTCTATTTAAGTACATTTTATAAAATCATTTGGTCATAATATATGGGTCAAATCCATCTAATAAATCATTTTCAACACACAGAAGTCACAAAAGATTAACACAGAGAACATTCTCCCATTCAGAAGTCAGTCCTTTATTTTCCAAGGAAACCACTGGAGCAGCAAGAGGATGAATCTCCGTCAGTTGTGTTCACAAAATAAACAAAGGCTAAAAATAAACGAACCAAAAAAAAAAGAGAACGAAACAGAATTTCGAATACAGCGGAGCAATAAACAAAAAGTGAATTCCTTTACTGATTTTAGCACATTCAAAAAGAAAAGAGGAAAGAATATTATTCTTCACTGGTTTTAAAAGAGCCTTGAAGTAATGAATAAAGAGAGAGGAGCCAATCAAAACACCAGAGAAGGTCAAGAAAATTTTCTCATAATGACTGGAAGAATGTTTTTATTCTGGTTTTATATTCCCTTCACTTTATCCTACCGCGCGGTTTTTTTATGACGCCATTTAAACTTTGAACTCAATGATTAACGATAATGTCGTCATTAAAAACACGCTCGCATCATCAAGTTTCGCTGGACATTTAACTCGGCATTTCTGGAGATTTAAGATCACAATCGCACATAAAGAGGAGATAAGAATAGCATTAAAAGTAATGAGGACACTAAAAGACTAAAAACATCACAATTCCCAGTTTATTGTTTCAGAAAGTTTGATACAATTTTAAGTAAGCTCGCGGAAACTGAATAGCCATAAAGTCGAGCGCATGGCCAATTATGTTCCGAGCCGACCGCTATTTCGAGATCTGAGCTCAGTGAGTGAATGAATATTAACGTTGCACTTTCAGCTACACGAGGGCTTTTGGCGACGGACCTCGTTTTGAACCATGGTCAAGAGGCAAGGATGACACCTGAGGTAGCATCCCTCTTTCCTAACTTCTACACCACGCCAACGGAAGTACCAGTAGCGTTACGGAGAATATTAGGTTACCCTCTGCAAAGTTAGGTTTTGGGCCCCATGCCGGATTTTACAAAGGGTACGTGGCGTCAGACTTTAGGCCCTCTAGAATCCTACAGTACAGTTTAATGCGCAACTCATGCCATCATATCAGTCGTAATTCGATTCAAAATGCCACTTGTATATATATATTATATATATATATATATATATATATAGCCAGATTCACTTTCGTTAGTCCACTTGCTGTGCTATGTATGCATAAACTTTGGAACATTTTCTTATGGCATACCGTTTTCCCCTTATCAAGTATATTAAAATTTAAAGTCAAATAAGTTTGACCAGTGTTTTTTTTTTTTTACAACGTTTTGTGAAAGTGGAATTTTAACTACTTTATCATCTTGTATACATACACTTTTTAAAAGAAAGTTTCTTCAAAAAAATCAATGTTGGCAACAGCAAAGGTCGTGAATTGATTGGCTGGAAGCACCTGATTGGATTTCTCTTAAGACTATGACGACAGATGAGTTTATCGTCTGCTTGACGGGAAACACGTGATTTCAGGTATGACTATGACGTCACATACATTTAGCCTATAGCCTCATTGATGCCTAATAAATGATAATCGGTCACGTGTCATCGATGAAAATGAAATTGTTTTGTATGTAACACAGGGATCTCTATATTTTAATATGCTACAGATATTCATCAAATAAAATGGAATCGAAGAGGAAAAATAATTACCCAACTCATCATACAAAAATGGAAAAGGTCAATATTTGCGTTTTCCAAACTCATTACGCTAACGAGCTCCTGCCTAAACAACTCTTACGTCATGCATTACAAATTACTTCCTGAAACTCCGGTGCTATAAATACTCAATGTATTGACAAGGCAGAAAATTTTTTTCCTCGACCATTAAAGATAACGAAAATTATGAAAATTATACTTTAAATCATATTTAATTTTAATTTTCGCTAATAACGTTTTATCAAATCATTAAAACTATTTAGAATTGTAGTTATAATAACCTGTGGTTACATATTTCAAGAAATTTACCGGCGACAAAAGCAACGTCAATACGCCATTTGCATTTACTTTTGTTTGTGAAATTTTTTCCTCTCGCGTTTCATTATTGTTTTAGGAACATGTTTCGTTTCTTACTATTTCTTCAATGAATGAATTTCTTCAATGATTTCTTACTATTTCCAATACCTTGACCACTTGGCTACCGCGGCCACCTACCATTTTTTGAGTACTCAACAATCATAAAATTGGCTGAAATGTAGTATAGTTGGGGGATTGGGCTTTGGATTTGGCGATTTTTATCTAGATATCATGGTGAGCTAACGAATTCATTCTGGCTTCTGGACATCGATCGTTAAATGAAGTAGTTTGATGACCGATTTTGGTTGCCAAAAGGCATCGCCAAGCCCCCCTCCCCCTAAACTACACTTTAACCAAGAAAATTATATACACCAATTGATTTATATAAAAACCTTTATTGCGTTGGTTCTCATCTAATATAGATCAAAAGTCTTGTTAATAAAATTCCTTTTCAAGGTTAGTGTTACGTTATAAAATAGTGTTTTTATCTTCCGGTAGGTGTCAAAGAATATTTCGATATTTACATGCCAAATTGTGGAAGGAGTGAGTGAGTGTTTATTACGACGCACTCTAAAGAAACACATTGGCTATTGGCGACGGACCTTGTCATTTTGAGCCTCGGAAAGTGACAAGGACATCTGAACTGATACCTCCTCTCCAAACTACTCCACCCCGTCAACAAGAGGACTCTTGAGCCACAACAAATTTAACATGAATCAGTTCTCTTCACGGTAGGTCTTCAGAGGCACAAGGAATCAACCTCATGATACGCCGGACACGCAGGGTCACTTTTCCGCTTAGGCACACTAGACATGTGCCTAGGGCACAAAAGAATCAAAGGCAAAAAAAAAATTAATTAAAATTGCAGCAAACGAACCACCACCTAGCCGCTAGCGAATCATGCATGTGTTGTGTTTGTGTGGGCATGTGCGCAGAACTATGGAAAACATTCACGATGGAAAATGAAAAGCTTAACAGTTTCATGTTGCTATGCGCTCAGAATATTACATTGTAAATTGATTGCAATGATCAAAGCTAAAAAAACATTACAAGTACAATGATAGTGACTCAACAAAGAATAAAGAAGTCTAAAAGCAGGGGCGTAGATACCACCATATCAGTTGTATCAATGATACGGAGCCCCCAAGCCACAAGGGTCCCATCTTGTGTAAGTAAAAAATCGTAAAGGGCCCCCAAAATGCCTCCAATGAATTTTGATACAGGGCCCTGTAGCGATATAATCTATATAAGCCAGTAACAACCTCCGCACCATGGTGATCATTTTGGTGTAGTGGTTAAGTTACTCGGTTTCGGATCCAAAGGTCCCGGTGTGACGTATGTGCGTCCCCTCTTTGAGATATCTGGGACTTGCTTCCCACGGTCGGATTAGTTTTTAGAAGAATTGACCACACGTGCAAAGACACCTGCAGTCGCTAATACACTGCGACGGACATGTCTGAATTAGCCCCTGCAACCTTTGACGCGAGGGGAAGCATTTCGCCACCACCGGATGTGGGGGGGGGTGAAAGGGGACGCTCCGAGACGGTCAACCGTGGAGGGACCGAAAAAGAACCCGTGAGAGACAAGGGCGAAAACTTCGCATGGAACGGACATCAGCAAGATCCCTCCCTCACAAAATTATTTTGGACTCTAAAATCATCTCATAGTGAAAACTTGTATATTAATGTAAATAATAGCTGTGACAATTAAACTAAATTATTATATTTCAAACACGCTACCATTATTGAATCAAACGTCACACCGGGTTCTGTCCTCCGGATAGAACGCGCCACTCCATTTGGTGACCCTAGCTTAACTAAGAAAAGCGAAACCTAAACTGATCTGTCATGGCGCCATCTACTCGGAAAAAAGAGCAATCCAGGGGAAAAAATTCGTCAAATAAACATGACGCAACTCATCCAACACACAAGAAACTGACCGCTTCCATTGACAACTATATCGTTCGTTCGCCTAACCAACTCTGTAGTGATATAATCTCCGCACCATGGTGATCATTTTGGTGTAGTGGTTAAGTTACTTGGTTTCGGATCCAAAGGTCCCGGGTTCTGTCCTACCTGATAAGCGCGCCACTTCTTGGACTAGTTACGCCAATGTCTAAAAGTAACAGAAAGTAAAGTGATAAGCTATGATAATTAACAAGAGTTGACAGCAGTTCATACAATATAATGTATACTCTATATTATAATTGCAAATGATTTCAAAAATTTACTGTAATAATTCACAAAAGAGTGGGTGGTCCGCGATGCCGTAAAGTAAGAAATGAACAAGAGTGGCCAAACCATGCCACTACCCTTTTTTTTATGCGGCCGATTGCCAGTCCTGACACGGCGGGGTCATAGGGGGTGGATAATGGAAAGACTATCCAAAGAGCAAAAACAAAGAAAGGGAAGAGAGTAAGAGAGTTCACAGAAACTCTAGAACCAAAAATGGCAAGGTTAAAAACAAAAGGGGTGCTCTGGAAGTAGGGGGAGGCGTAACAAATTGAAGTGTCTTAGGCCCTAAGGAGGTCAAGAACGGTCCTGCGGACACGAGTTCGTGACCAGTGGCGTAACGTACACCCCCGCATTGCGGGGGGCCCAAAGCCTGGCTTGGCAGGAGGGCCCATGTTATCCGTTACGCCACTGAACAGGAACAATAGGATACTGTGGCCCATAATATTGCAGAAGATTCTATTTTACCTGAAATTCTAGTTCTGCAACCTCCTCTTCAAAATTATATATATAAAAGCCCCCATTCTACTTCAAACTGAATTTGAAATAATCTTTCATTTCTGAAAATGGCCCTTATTCACAAATTCCTCTCAATATTTTACCGATGATTAATTTGTAGTGGATTAAGACTCAAACAACATTGGATCAAAAATAATCCCAGACATAAAAGTTTCTTAATTTTTTAAATCTTTTGGAACGAAATGTCAAAAATACACGTGGAGTGGTATCAATAGCCGAATCTTACCGAAGTATGACACTTACGTATTATACCGCTCACCATTCGCCAAATAAAAAGACGTCGCCACTTCAGAAAAATTTCGCCAAATGCTGTCATCGTTATTGTGTTCGAACATGCACGTGCTGCAACGGTTTTCACATTATTAACAGCATATCGTGGCATTTAGCGATGTGTTTTGATAAAATTGGTCAAAGCTTTTATTAGTATTATATAATTCGAGCCACTCATCCGATACAGTGGTTAGTGGCGCTGACTGTAGTGCCGTAAGCCCTGGGTTCGAATCCCGGAAAAGGAATGGATATTTTTAAATGCATAGTGCCTTCGTGGCATAGGGATACTCTAAAATAGCCTTCGAGCCGTAAGTCCTCTCTGAGGTTGGTGAATGAGGAAGAGAGGTGGGAGGTTCATGACCACCTCCAGGGTGTTCTTCAAAATTCGGTTTTAACCGAGCAAAATCATACTGTCACCTGTATGATGCTCAAAGCTAAGGCTAAAGACAGACGTAAAAATCTAGCTCTTAGCCGCGATGAATTTCGTGGACTTTGATATGATGTTACTGTTGATCAGGTAGCATAAGTAACAATATATTTCGAGTACATGCGTTTCTTTAAATGAAGCCCCCACTTAGCTAGGATTGAAGGACGCACAACAAAATTCAAGGAAGTTTACAGAGAATCATTTCCCAAATAACAACCCGCGGTTAGACAATTAACACGCACAAAAATTCAGATCTTGCAATTCAACTACATTCATTGAGATTGTGTTTTTTAACAGTTTCTCTCCTATCCTACCGCATTTATTCCTTATAGTTAATAGTAATGACTATTTCCATGCACTATGATTTCTTCACACATGGCAAGGTTCTCATATCAAACAACTTCATAAAATATTCCCGGAGGTTAGTTAAGAAAGCACGCATGAGAACCAGATGTAAATTGATATGCCATCACAGTTATTTTAGTTTCATTAGGCGGCCGATATACGAAATTTCATGGGAACTATTTCTAAAACTAAAGTTACTTGAAATTGCTTGTGTGTGTGTGTGCTTAAATTATATTACCTCTTTCAAATTCATGAGATATTCCGGTTGTGCAGAAAGAGAGGTTGGTTTTTTTGGCGCAGAGATCCACAAACACATTTGGCGAAGTTTGGCGAATGAGTGATTGAATGCATATTAACGTCGCACTGTTCAACCACATGAGGGCTTTTGGCGACGGACCTCGTAATTTTGAACCATGGTCAAGTGACGAGGACGACACCTGAGCTGGCACTACCCTCTCCTAATTACCACACCAACGGGAGGACGTTTGAGCTCTCGACAGATTTTACGTACATCGCTCTCCTGCACAGCAGGTCTACAGAGGTACTAGGCTCGAACTCATGACACGCCAGCCATGATCCGATACCTTGACTTGGCTACCGCGGCTACGGCGAATTTTGGTTAACACTCGCTTAATAGTCGCCAAATGAATATTGTTAATGAATTTTGCAAATGTGTAGGGAAAACCAAAAGTCTTACCCTGAACCCTGATTTTAAACATTGCAAAATAACCGTTAAATGTAATAATGTGACTTTTGTATCATTGGATAGGTCAGTTTAGCAGCCTTTATTTATTTGTTTTTGTGCAGTAGATGACACAGATGCTCTTTTAATAGCGCCTCAGGGGAACTTTTGTATGGAAGACATTTTTTGCCTAAATGGCGTCTGTTCAAAAGAAAGCCCAATGTGTGGGTTTCATGAAACGAAATCGCCCTGAAATGTTCAACGTGAATTTCGATGTTGTTAAGAATTTCAAGTATCGAATACAAGTTTGAGAAATTTTTTTTTATAAAAGGCTTAGGTTGTATGCCTTTTAAGTGAAAGACATGTTACAGAACACCTGGAGGGAGGTGGAATACCGCCAAGGCATTCTCCGAGCTACCAAGAGAGGCTCACGTAGAAATTTACTGAAGTAAATGGTCTAATAAAAAAAATAATTCATAACAGTATTTACAATATATCAAAAAAAAAAAAAACACATGTTCTAATTATAGTAGTTTGAGCAAGTGAATATTGTAAATATATATACAAACAGGGCAAGAGGGTACGCCCCATATATCAGCAATGGTATATAAGGTGACATAAGGTGAAGGGAAAAAAGATAAATATTGGTCGATAGGGAAGGGGTCGGAAATAAAAAAATAAACGCTAAGTCATCCTTGAAGAACATCACCAGTTGTTGTATCTCCCCCATTACACGGTAGATGTCGCTGCGAATGGGCGCGTCTCTGTTTTTCACTGTAACCATATATTTACTTCTTTGTTGTCTTCTGTTGTGCGTAGTCAGCTGCGCTGAATAAAAAAGTACAAAAGCATCTTTGGGTACTCACTGGACTATTCCAAACTCATTACCCTACTCGTGTTCCAATATTCTGGCGCCCAAGACATAAACAAACCCAAGTAAAATAATTGTTCCAAAACAAAATGGATACAAACTGCTTGATCCAAAGGAAAGTGCTACGATCGGCCGTTACGAAAACAATCAGTGAATTGGATAACTGCATCGCAGCAAACGATTTTCCTGCAGCGTCGCTGGCATTTACCAAACTTGAAGAAAAGACAACGCGTCTTTTTGAAAACGACGAATTAGTGATTACATATCTTTCTTCACATCCTGATCCCGACACAGATCCCGACACAATTGTAGAGAATGAGCTGGAACAAAACGAAACGTACCGAGATAATTTTATCTCTGCAAAAGTTCGTTTCCAAGAGTTTTCGAAAATCTATGAGCAGAAAACACAACAATTGGATATCTCTCCATCGATGGATCGTTTAAGCATAAATCTTCCTAAATTGCAATTAATAGACTTTCGATGGTAATCCCAAAAATTGGTTTTCCTTCTGGTCCATGTTCCAAAAAATTGATGAGGATCCTAAAATAGAGGACGACGTGAAATTTGCATATCTGATGCAAACAACAAAAGGTAAGGCTTTTGATTTCGTTCAATCTTACCATGTATCTAAAGGTGAATACAAAACTGTCATAAAAAATTTAAAAACTAGTTTTACTGATGATAAAATGCTAATTGAATTGTATGTACGCGAACTTTTAAAATTAATTCTAAATCAATCGCATAATGTCTTTTACTGATTTAGTAGACCAATTAGATACTTATTTGCGTTGTCTAGAAAATTTAGGAGTAACTAAAGAAAAATATGCATGTATGCTCTATCCGTTAGTTGAAGCTTCAATCCCTGAACAAATTCTAATCGCATGGGAAAGAGAAAGAAATTCTATTTCTCGTAACAGCACTGCAAATACGCATGACCTTGACTTGTTAATTCAATTCCTTCGTTCGGAAGTGGTCAGTGCTGAGCGCCTGCGTATTGCAAAAGCTTTCTGTGCGGGAGAAAAAGATAAAAATAAAACAAGTAAACAGAAAACTGACCCCTCTCGCGATCTCAGTTCGGTGACCCCCGTCCCCACTGCATCGAGTCTTGTTACCCAAACAAAAAGCGAAAGGAGAGAGTCGAATATTTGTTTATTTTGTTCGAAAAAAACTCACCGCAGTAGTGACTGTTTCACGGCGCAAAAAATGCCCTTTCAAGAACTAAAAGAGAAAGTTTTGAAGATGAAAGCGTGCTTATCGTGTCTTAGAATTAACTGTCGCGCAGATAGATGCGGAATGAGTGTTCGGTGCATAGTTTGCTCGAAAAAACATTTTCCAATTTTATGCCCAAATTTATGTAGAGAAAATGAAAATTCCTTTTCTTCTCCGAGCAAAACAGAAATTAATAGTGTCACCAGCAATAGCTCTTCCGGTTCGACAGATGTTTTATTGCAAACACTCAGAATTAGAGTATCAGGCCCTTTGAAAACAAAAATAGTTCGCTGTTTATGTGACTCAGCTTCGCAAAGGTCATATATAAATCGTGATCTCGCAGAGTTTTTGGACTTAAAAGTTGATCATCCCGAATTTCTTAAACATAGTTTATTTGGAGGTATTGAAACGGAAAAAATTAAACATTTCGCATTTAAATGTGAACTTCAGGAAATTCGGGGAAATTTTTCGTGTGAAGCGATATTGTTAGATAAGGAAGTAATTTGCGGAACAATTCCAAAAATAAGTAAATCTGATGCAGAATGCTTCACTAAAAATGGAATTTATTTATCCGATTGTGAAAAAAAATGATTCTGCCATATCAGTTTTACTGGGTGCTGACTATTTAGGAAAAATTTTAACTGGTTTCATAAGTCAACAACCCAATGGTTTAACCGCTGTTCAGACTTATCTAGGGTGGGTAGAGCTATGGGAAAATCATTATCCTATACCACATGCTCTAATCATGCCATGCCTGTGATTTCGCTGCTAAACGGTAGCAAAATTTGTGACCTTTGGTCATTGGATATTCTGGGTATACGGGACCCTGTGGAAAACAAAACAAGAAAGGACATTGATGATGATACTGTGTCTTTTTTCGAAAAAACTGTAAAATTCAATCAGGGCAGGTATGAGGTAAATCTTCCATGGGTTGAAGGGCATCCAAAACTACTTGATTTGCAATTTCAATCTGAAAAACGTCTCAATACCATGACTTCTAAACTTATTTCCACAGGAAAATTTGATTCTTATGACAAATGACGATTTCTGTGGTGGGAAAATTACGAAAAACGTGAAATTAAAATCTATAGGCATTGTAGAGTAGTTTTTGGCCTTTCTTCTAGCCCATTTTTGCTGATGGCTACCATTTACCATCATTTAGAAAAGGAAAGAAATGATGTTGCGGTAAAATTAAAAGATTCTTTTTATGTCGATAATGTTGTGGCTAGTGTCCAAAATGAGATAGAGCTTCAACGATTTCAAACAATAGCTTGTCAAGTCATGTCGAAAGCAGGGTTTGAGCTCACAGGTTGGGTTTCTTCCACAGAGCAACAAAATCAGGAAAAAACAAAATGCTCTGTGCTTGGCCTTTTATGGGAACCAAATACTGATTTGCTCACTTGTGATCTCAGAAATATTTCTACTGAAATCAACGATACATGTTCTAAACGGCAACTTTTGTCAATTTCGCAAAAGATATTTGATCCAATCGGTTTTACAGCACCCGTAACACTCATTCCAAAACTTCTAATGCAAAAAGCGTGGAAAAATTATGAACTAACATGGGATCAAAAACTGCCTTCTGAAATCGTTGAGGAACTTAAAAAGTGGCTTGCTAGTTTGGAATTTTTGAAACTGGTTCAAATTCCACGCTACTTTGGGGGTTTAGTTGATGAGTCAACTACCACCTTACATATGTTTAGTGATGCAAGTGGGAAAGCCTTTGCAGCGTGCGTTTTTTTACGAATTGAATGCGATAATAAAGTCAAAATTAAATTAGTTCAGGCAAAATCACGCGTCGCTCCTCTAAAAAAGGATCCCATCACCAAAACGAAAAATGAAATGTCCATCTCTAAACTCGAACTCTTGGCAGCATTTATCGGCACTCGCCTTGTCCAGAGCGTCAAAACATCATTAAACATTCACAGCATTCAAACTTTCTACTGGACTGACTCAAAAGTCGTGCTTTGATGGATCAAAAATTCTGGGACTTGGAAAACCTTCGTTCGTAACAGAATAAAAGAGATCCATTCCAGCTCATCGAAGGAAGACTGGTATTACGTTCCATCACAGATGAACGCTGCAGACATCACATCCAGGGGATGCAACGCACAAACTCTCTTCAGTCTTTGTTGGTGGGAGGGTCCAATATGGTTGAAAAACCGTTCCTCCTGGCCAGACACCAAAGACTCTGATTTCAAGGATGCTCTTGAACTTGCTACCGAAGAGAGAAAACCTACAGTTACGACGAATCTGTCTTTGAATGATTCCGACTCTAATTTCTTCGAGTGGACTAAACGTGTTTCAAAGTTTTCTTCCATCGTTCGAACTTTGGCCTATGTAAAACGATTCCTTTCAAATGCTAAATCAGTAGCTAATCGTCAAAAAGACTCTTTACTTAAAGGAAACCTTAGTGAAAAAGAGCTCTCAAAATCTGAGCTCGAAATTCTCCTTTTCATACAGAAAGAGACCTTTGGCAAAAATCGTCGACTCATACCACCGAACTTTGTCGTTTACCTTGATTCTGATGGCCTCCTCAGAGTGGAGACAAAACTTTTCTCTACAGATACTGGAGATTACTTTAGACGACCTATTTTATTACCTGACAAACATGAACTTGTTTTAAGGCTCATTGAAGAGACTCATCGAATCCATAACCATGCAGGTATCCAAGCACTTGTTATTGTCCTGCGAGAAAAGTATTGGATATTGAGATCGAGGAAAACTGTCCGATCAGTCTTGTCTAAATGTGTAATTTGTCAAAGATTTAAGTCAAAACTGTCAATTTCTGTGTTTGCACCTCTTCCTGAAGAGCGTGTAAGAATGTCAGCTGTGTTTGAGACGACCGGTGTGGACCTAGCTGGTCCTCTGCTCCTGCGAAATCGTGACAAAGTGTGGATCGCAATTTTCACATGTGCGGTTTACCGTGCCATCCATTTTGAACTTGTCTCGGACATCTCAACACAAAGTTTTCTTCTTGCATTGAGAAGATTCATTTCACGTCGAGGTCGAGTAAAAACAATTTACTCAGACAATGGTGCAAATTTCGTTGGACTCAACAACGAACTCCAAAACATCGATTAGAGTGCCATCATTGCTCACTCTGATTTGAAGAAGATCTCCTGGCACTTTAACCCGCCGACCGCCGCTTGGTGGGGTGGTTGGTGGGAAAGGGTGGTCCGAATGTTAAAGGAATTGCTGAGACGCAATTTGGGAAAAGCTTCTCTTCAATATGATGAACTTCACACCATCGTATGTGAGTGCGAGGCTCTTCTAAACAGCAGACCCCTAACTTACCTCTCGGAGGACCCCTCTGATTTGGTACCTATTACTCCATCTCTATTTTTGCAGGACCAAACTGAATTCTGTGTTCAAGACTTGGACCTGAATGATATGCAAAATCTTCGCAAACGTGCGAAACATCTTCACGCCGTAAAACATAAACTTAAAACTAGATTCCAAAAGGAATATATCTCACTTTTAAAACAGACGAGCAATAAGGTATAAACTCCACTTTCTGTTGGAGACATTGTATTAATCAGTTTGGATAATAAGAAACGTGTAGATTGGCCTTTGGCTAAAATTGTCGAAATTTATAAGGGGCGTGACGGTGTTTCCCGCGTTGCAAGATTGAAAACTCAGAGTGGTGAACTGATACGGCCGATTCAACGTTTGGGCCGCTTGGAAACTTCAGGTAAAATTGCTGAAATTATGAGAGAACCAATAACTACCAGAAGAGGTAGAACTATTAAGTCTCAAGACTTGAACTCTTATTTTGAAAATTTTCTCTTGAACATTAATTTGTGTATTTTAATTTCAATTTGTGTGTTAAGTTCTCTAGATTAATGTGTGCATTACTTTTTAAAACAAATGTTTTAATTTTGTTTCAGAATTAATGAACCTTTAATTTTTGTATTTTAATTTCAATTTTTAGTGTTAAGTTTTTCTAATCAGTTTGTACATTATTTTCTGAAGCATGTTTAATTTTCTAGAAATCTGGATTTATGTTTAAGTTAAACTGTAACTTTTGTGGGCGGAGGATGTTGTATCTCCCCCATTACACGGTAGATGTCGCTGCGAATGGGCGCGTCTCTGTTTTTCACTGTAACCATATATTTACTTCTTTGTTTGTCTTCTGTTGTGCGTAGTCAGCTGCGCTGAATAAAAAAGTACAAAAGCATCTTTGGGTACTCACTGGACTATTCCAAACTCATTACCCTACTCGTGTTCCAATACCAGTGTTTACCAAAGATAATTAACATCATGGAAGACGGGAAAGCTAATTCAGATTCCTGTACATATTTAAAATAAGTACGTTGCATCACGATAAGGAAAATTTACTTAGATTTATGTTGAGTTTCAAAAATATGCGAGAGTATTTATCACAATAAAATTTCAAATTGATATCCAAATGAAAATGTCATTGTATACTGTTACAGGGGATTCTTGAAACCCCCTCGAAAATGCGCACTTGGGTGTTCGAGTATTTCAGACAATTCCACGAACAGAGTTTTGAGTGCAAGGAATATTAAATCACATTAAGAACACAACACTCTTAAACTTGCATCAAAGTGTGTGAAAAAAAATAAATTTTCCTCCTTTTCAAGAGGAAACGTGTCATTTTTCTTTGGCGCGCTGCCATTGCTTCCGGATCCGCCCGAATCTTGAAATTCGGTGACATCATCTCAGTGCGGTGGCGAATTCCTCTCTTAAATGCTGCTAAATTGGTAATTGTAAGTGATGACCACACATTTGTTCCTTCAATTGATCCAATCTACTAATTCTCCAAAACAAACATTTACGAATTTTAGCGGAAAATGCTTTCAGGAAACACTTTTGGTCTTTTCATAAATTGAATATCATTGTGAAGGTTCTTGAAAATTCAATTCAAGGTAAATTTAAAATTGTCACTTTTTCTTTCTTCAATATGTCGAGAAAAATACACATTTTGCGCTAGTATTTAGTACATTTCAAGATATAAATTCCACTTTTATATAGTTGACTTTATAAAACGTATGAATAACTTAAAGAAAAAAAATGGTCACACTTCGCCGAATCACATGATAAAAAGGTGTGGCCTTATATATATTTAAAAATGAGTATTTATAGTGTGCCGCCCATCCGGTATAGTGGTTAGCGACGCTGACAGCTGTGCCGTAGGGCGTGGGTTCGAATCCCGGAGAAAACATGGATGTTTGTGAATGTGTAGTGTCTTTGCGGCATGGGGTACTCTAAATAGCCGTCGAGTCCTCTCGCGAGGTTTGTGGATTAGGAAGAGAGGTGGGAGGTCCCTGACCACACCCCTAGGGTTCAAAATTCCCCTCAAAATTGGGGTGGAACTGAACCAAAACGTACAGTCATCTGTATAGTGCTCAAAGCTACGGTTAACGACAGGCTTACATCTAGCCCTTAGCCACGATGAATTTCGTGGCCTCGATCCGACATCGACAGGTGGCATTAGTAACAACATTTGTAGTGTATATTTATATAAGGGTATGGATTTGTCCTTTATTTTTCAATCTAAATTTCGGCTGTTAGATCATGAACAAAAAAATTCTAGTCCATATAATCAGATAACAATTTGACACAAAGTAATGAAGATCACGAAAAATTTTTCTACAATTTATATTATTTTCCCAATAGTATAGTATATTTAATATATATTTTTAAATATAATTTTGTTTTTAGATAAGCTGATCATTTATTTCTATTGTGCCTAAAATTGTTAATTTTTCTAAATTAAATATATTAAAACGTTACGCAGTTATATTGTGCCCAATAACAGGAAAAAAAAATCTTAACTTTATAGCGAAGAGGCACTAGGCACATTTTCAAAATCTGGACTTTGATTTACAACTTTTTTTAGTAAAATCATTGCACCAAAAAGCAACACGAGGGCTATTGATGACGGACTTTGTAATTTTGAACCACGTCAAGTGACGAGGACAACACCTGAGCCGGCACCTCTCTTAATTTCCACATTACGCCAACGCGAGAACTTTGAGCCCCGACAGATTTGATGTGCATCATCCCCTCTACACGCCAAGTCTTCAAAGGCAATAGTACTCGAACACACCACTTGACAAAGCCAGTAACGAGTTCAAGACAATGACTATTCAGTTGCCACAGCCGCGGCAGTAGGGAGTTTCAAGGTTGTTTTCACTTAATGCTAAATGACAACACTCGAATTTGAAAATTATCTTTTTAGGTATAAAAGTACTCCAACATTAGTTTTACATTCTGGCTTCGCTGTCTTACAGATAGCAGCATATTTTATCGTATTCCTCGTTTTTATACGAGTTGATCAATTTTTTCTGGTATAAAATGTGTTTAACATTTTTGTTCCTATCCCGTAATGCCCTTTACGAGTTAAATTGAAACAAGTAACATGAAAAAAAATTCAAGTCAATTCCTACTTTGAATGGCTGAATAGAAAGCATTTTATTAACGATTAAAAATTTGAACAAAAATTTGATGAATCCCCAGCCCTTTATATGTCAGTTGAGGTAAACTTCCTACCCCAGGACAACTCAACCCAACTCCCGCAAAGGTAATTTGACTACAACTTCGGCGGACTTACTAAAAACGTGCACAAACGACACACTCTCTCCTGATCGACGCTTGAAAGAAGACTCTTCTCTAGTCATGGTTTGAGGGTACAGAACGCTTTGCTGAATAATTGGAATAAAGTATGATATAATAAACGGCTGCATTTTTCAATACTCCAGGTCATGATATATATAGGGAGAGAGTGAACTAATAGTAGGAATTGAAAAAAGAGCATGATTTGTCTGCATTGTTGAAACAATGCACACCCAGTTTGGCTGAAAAACCAGTTTTCGACGCCAACATTTGTCATTGTTTTAACAGTTACATTGTTACAAAAATGGAGACAAATTTAAGTTGGCGTCAAAAACCGGTAATTAATTTAATTTAATTAACCGGTAATAAATGAATTAGCATTTGAAAAAACTGTATTAACATTCTCCACTACAAGTTTAAAATAATTTATTTGAACTTGATTGGATGAATAGAAAGTATTTTCATAACGACTGAAAATTTGAATAAGATAAATATAAATATATTGTTATGAATTTTGTATAAAATAATGTAAATAATTTGGATTTGGATGTGCAATGCCTTTATATTACTCTATATTTATTTTATGTTAAGATTGTAATATTCACAAGCAAGCTGTCCCTTACGTTATAATGGCAATTCAATGGGAACTTGGCGAAATATTGGCGATAGAGCCAAGTTGGCATCATTTTTAGCGACCAACTTGGCGACCATGTTGGCGAATTCGGGACCCTCTGGATTCTTCTAGAAATTAGTAGAAAAATCCACTAATTTCACGATCTGTGGCGCGAGCGCATCTTTCCAGAAATTTCGGCCTCTGCTATAAATAGGGAGAGACGCGCCGCAACAGTCAGTCTGATTTTAACCAGCGAGTAGTGAGCACTGTTTGAATTAGCTATTAGAAGACTTGCCTTGAATTTGATAAACTCGGCTGTGCTTGTGAATAGTCATTTACATACGTGAATTTTAGACACTGCTTATTGTGTCTGAGTGCTGTTGAAGGTGTGAAATCCTTCTGTTAATTATTCTGCGAATTTTGCTATTGAATCCTGTATTTTCAAGGATTGATTTACTCCAATAAATACTCATTGCTCTTAAGGAATTGCCTTGTTATTTACGACTGATTTTGCATAAAATCCTCGAACCCCGATCTACGTAACAATATAGTAGGTATTGAACGAAAAAAAACAGAGGAATGCAATTATGGAATACTTTAAAATTTTAAAAAGCTCTATTATAAACAGATGTTTGAATTAATAACGGTGAAATTTTTCGTGAAATTCAAGACATTTCTCTGCCCACGTTTGTTCAGGCTATCGTATATTTAGCGAAGACACAGATTTAAGTGAATATTATTGACATATCGACATTTGTTTACACATGGTGATCAACTTGACTCATTTCTTTGAAAAACTTGCAAATGCAATGCAAATATATTTCTCACCTGAAAGTAAATCTCACGTGCGACAGCAACATGGATCACCGCACATTATCACTTTAAAAAATGTTTATCCAACGCATTTAATCATCGTATCTTACATTGCAGCATTGTTCACAACAGATTTGTTGTTTTACTTCATAACGCTGGGAGCAGCATCCTTTGATAAGGTTTGTTTGCATGGAGCAACTGTTGGTCAAGGATATCCTTTGTTTTCTAATCAGGACCAGATAAAAGCATTCAAATGCGAAACATTTCTAAGTATAGTTGCATATTTTTCAGACAAGACTTTTCAACGAATTGGAGTCGTGAAATAAATAAATGGATCTTAAATTCCTTCTGCGTGGAAGTTTCTGTAAGTTTTGTTGAAATCTGAAGATTTTCACCAAGAAATATTTAGAAGAAAAAGCTGAAAAGGCGGGGGGGGGGGGGACGTACTCTCCCGCTGAAAATTATCAAGTATATTTTTCCTATATTCCATTAGAAAATTTTTAATGGAAGAAATACTATGTATTTTATTGCAGCAATATTATGTTTTAAAAATTCTCTAACATGCATGTATATAGTGATCACCATGCCGAGAAATGTTACAAATGAGTAAATTTTTAAAATTTTTTTTCAAGCAATATCAGAATTATTATACTAGTTTCCGTCTCTTGTAAGTGGTCGTGGTAGCCAGTGGTCACGATCACAGAATCGTTGTCACGAGCCATGAGTTCAAGCCCTATAATGCCTCTCCCCCCTCCGTACAGAAAAGATGATGTACACGAAATCTGTTGAGGTTCAGTGAGTAAATTTTTCGTCTCACTATTTAAGCTACTCGAGGGCTTTCGGAAACGGACCTTGTAATTTTGAACCATGGTCAAATGACGAGGACGACACCTGAGCCGGAACCCCCTTCCCTAACTTCCACACCACACCAATGGGAGGTCGTTTGAGCCTCGACAGATTTAACGTGCATCGCCCCCCTACATGGCGGGTCTTCAGTGGTACTGGACTCGAACTCATAACAGGCCAGCTACGAGTCCGTTACCTTGACCATTAGGCTACAGCTGCCACTTGTCGAAGCTCAGAGTCCTCTCGTTAGCATGGTGTGGAAGTGTGGTAAGGGGTTGCCAGCTCATGTACTCACTTGACCATGGTTCAAAATTACTAGGTTCTGTCGCCAAAAGCCTTAGTTTTTCTTTATAAACCCTCTCTTACTCCCCTACCCCTCCTACGTAAGCAATATTGAAAACTCATGTAAAAGATGTAAATTTCAGATGCTTCCATTTACGATATCATGAAAACTGTTCAAAATATGTCAATGAAGTAATTAAATTGGAAAAAAAATATCTGATGAATTAAATAATCATGGGGTAAAAACTGTTTAAACAATTTAAGGGTCTGTCGTTTTGGGGTAATGTTCAAGTAATGCATTGAATCCCTTTTCAGAAAGAAATAATTGCAAAATAATATTTTAAGAGGTTAATTTTATGTTTTCTTATACGTCGTTTGGTAATTATATTTTAGTCAAACAAATCACTACTATTACAGTCAAACTGATATAGCCGCCCATACGGTATACTTGATTTGATTTTTTTTCTTTTTTTATGGCGCAAGGACCATTTTAGATCATAATGCGCCAAGAGAGACAATAAGAACAGTTAAATAAGATTTGCAGGCCATAAAGCCTTAGTCAGGCATAGTCTATATACGCCTTTCTTAGAATCTATAGATTAAAATTAGATATGATGAATAAAACCCTTGATGCTTAGGAACTTAAACCCAAGTGAGGAATTAGTGATATTGTTTAAAATACTGGATATAGTAAAATCAACAGAGTTAATAAATTAAATGTAAAAAAGCTTTTTTAAAACAAGCTTTTATTTAAACGCGCTAAAAAGAATAAAATAAATTTTTCTTTAAAACTTTTTTTACTATCAACTTTTCCCGTCATTACACAATTTATATGATATAAAAGCTCGTCGCGAGATTAAAGTACTCTTATTTACTTAGTTTGGAATTCTTAAAAATTAAAATCAATCAGATCAAGTTATTTAATGTACTTGTTTATCTGCAGAGGTAAATCTCGCGACAAGCTTTTATATCATATAAATTGTGTAATGACGGAAAAAGTTGATAGTAAAAAAAGTTTTAAAGAAAAATTTATTTTTTTCTTTTTAGCACGTTTAAATAAAAGCTTGTTTTAAAAAAGCTTTTTTATTACATTTAATTTATTTTTCACTTTTTAGTTATCACTGGACAGGTTTCTCAGTATGTTCATCTCATTCAATGCATCATTGTTGCTAGGTGTTTGCCGGTTATTTTCGAACAGTTAGCTAAATGAATTCTCGCAAAAAGGGGGTACTAGACTAAAAACACAATTTTTTTTTAAATCCACAATTTTTAAACAATTTTTTCAATCTTCATACAGATCTTGGATAATATTGTCCTACACACGAAAAAAAAGTTTCATGAGGTTTTCTTCATAAATGACGAAGTTATTAAATGTTTAATTAAAATTTTGAGTATTTCTTTAGAAATCGTAAAAAAAGTTTTCGGCATTTTATTTTTTAAATGACTAATTCTAAAAAAGCAAAGAACGAGCTGTTTTAGTACGGAATGTCGATTTATTTAAACAAAAAAAATTCATGCGCAACGATTTAGACATTTTCATAAAAACGCATTGATTTTGATTTATTTTTAAAAAATCGTAAGAAATACAAATATTATTATTTCGTAAAATCCATTATACCTTATCGGGACGAAATAAATGATCTTTCCGATTCTATAATTATTATTTGTCTGAGTTTCGGAGATTAAAGTTAGATAAATTTTTTAAAGAATTTTTACAATGCTCCCTTCTCAGTTTAACTTTGCAGCGTTGAGAAAGGTATACAATGTACCAATCTACTTGAAAAATAGCTCTACTTTTTTTGTTTTGAATTTAAATCGAAGAAAATAGATAGAAATTTCTAAACAAATTGCATACATTGTAGAAATTAGATTATTTTTACGTTGTAGAAATGTAATTATTTTTTAGACAAAATTAATACAGTCATTAGCGCAACGTTATGAAATTCCAGTTTGGCTGAAAACCGATTTTCGACGCCAACTTTTGTCATTGTAACAATAACATTATTACAACAATGCTGACATATCGAAGTTGGCGCCCAAAACTAGTTTAACATTTTTAATTAATATCTTTTTAATTGCAATATCGGAATATAAATGGTCAAAACATACATTGTCACCCAAATTAAACGTGTATACGAAATTTTAGCTCAATAGGATGAAGATATCAACTTCAAAATTGAATTGCAAGATTCCACCCGAACAAATTACATACATTGTAAGTTAAATAAAAGCTTTTAAAAAGCCGATGTCTAAGATTATTTGAATGTGGACAATCACAGAGTATGTGTTTCACCGATAGGGGGACATTACATATCTCGCAATAGGGTGGTGGTTCACCAAACAGAAGAAGCCTATGCGTTAGGCGAGTGTGTCCTAGGCGTAGTCTAGTCTATGATGGATGATGGCACAGTTGGAGCAAGGACGAGCATGACGCTATGCAACTTATTTTCAGTTTGTTGCTTCCAGTTTGATTGCCATACACTTTGCAGTTTCTGCCTGAAGCAAGCTTTCAAGTCAGAGAGCGGAATAGGGAACCTTTCTGAAGAGCCTGTCGCTGATCGTGCAGCTGTATCAGCCAGTTTATTTCCAGTTATTCCGGAATGTCCTGGGATCCAACAAAATCTGATATCTTTCTTCTTAAGATGATTAGCCAAAGCATATGTGATGTCCACAAGGATGGGATGAGACGATGAATGTAAAGAGACAATGCTTTGAAGGGCTGACAGGGAGTCTGTAAATAATGAACTTTTTACCGCGTGAATAGTGAAATATGTTCTATAGCTATTCTTAGCGCATGAAGTTCAGCAGTGTAAATGGATGCTGAAACTGGTAGAGCGTCTGTAATTACAGTGCTCAGAGAAACTACCGCCGAACCAACATGGGATTCAGACTTTGAGCCATCCGTGAAGATAGGTTCATAGTCGGAAAAAAGCTCTCTGTGTTCCAAGTACAGTGTTCTGTATGTACTCACAGGAGTGCATGCTTTTGAGTAGCACGACAGGGTAAAATCAACCTTTGGATAAATCACTTTCCAAGGGGGCATCTCAGAAATCTTGCACAGAGCAACGTCCAATGTTCAGATTTAAGTCATTAATCAGGTCTCTAATTCTAAAATGAAAAGGTTGCGAGTAAGTTAGGGATGAACGATGACTCTTTTAATCATAAAGACTATTGTTATAGTTCACGGCATACGAAGCGCTATCTGTGTAATTAAGAGAGTAGAGTGTGTTGTTGTGTCTGTAGTAATGTATGTATAAACTGTGTCTGCGCAATCCCAATTGCGCAGCCTGAACTGCGCATGCCCTGCAACTCCAATGTAAATGTACAGAAGTTATGAGAAATTAATAAACGCAAGTCCACAAGAAAACTGTGTCGTGATTGTGTGTCATGAACAATATGTGTAAGAGACTCTTCAGTCCACTTACGTGTTAGAGCTATCGAATTAAACACTGGTCCTTACGAGGCCAGAGAAAAACTAATGGATTAACCTATGGATTAAAAAAAAGACTAAATGAAAAGCCAAGTGCGGCAAACAGTGATTTGTGTGAAAAGCCAAGTGCGGCAAACAGTGATTTGTGTAAGCAGCCAAGTTCGGCAGCCAGTGATGTGAGGTGAGAGCAATGTTCTTTGAATTTTTGAGAGAATTTTAATTATTTAATTATGTCTTTAATTGCTAAGTTGAAGAAAGACGAGTTAAAACTTGTCGCGGAGGAATTAAAACTAACTGTGCCAGATAATGCAAAAGTTCTTGATTTGAAAATTTTAATTGAAAGTAGTGAAGTGTATAATGCAGACACAGAATTAGTTAAAACTGTTATTGACTATGCCGTTGAAGAAACGAGAATTAAAAAATCTGCGATTGAAGCAAATTTAGAGTTAGAGAAAATTAAGTTAGCACAGTTAGAGAAGCAATTAGAGCTTGCTAATATTCGGAAAGATTTAACACATGATTCTTCACTTTCAACAGTGAGCGCCACCGAAACATGTAACAATATTAGTATCGAAACGTTAATAAAAAGTGTAAAAACATTAACTATCTCTGTACCCTCGCGTGTTGAGTCATATAATTTATTTTTTCAGTCATTAGAGAAAGCATTCAAAACGAAAGGGGTTCCCGAAGAATGGAAATCGGAAATTCTTTTAAATATCTTAGGAGAGAGAGCGAATAACTTAATGATTTATGTGTCAGAGGAAGAATTGAGCAGTTATGAAAAACTAAAAAATTTAGTTTTGAAAGAATTTCAGCCTACACCGCAAGAATGCTATAATAATTTTCGTAAAACTCAAAAATTAAATTCAGAGAGTTATGTTCAATTTGCGTCTAGGTTAAGTGCAACATTTGAGTATTACTGTCAGTTACGAAATGTTAATGAATTTAAGTCAGTATGTGAATTAATTGTTGCGGATAAAATGATGAGCACTCTTGACAGAGAATTAGTGACTCATATTAGTGTAAAACAAGGAGAAACATGTTTTAAACCCCACGAGTTAGGGCGAGAATGTGATATTTATTTATCTTCTAAAGGTAAATTTAAAAGCGAGTCTAATACATTTTCCAGGTCCTTCACTGGAAATGAAAATAAACGATTTGAGTTCAATAAACATCAGAGATATAACAGCTCGCGAAGTCAGAGAGGAGGTTCGAGCGTATTTTTTTCTGAAATAAAGAATGAAAAATGTGTGTTGTGTAAAAATGAAGCACATGCTTTGCAATTTTGCCCTCAGTTTAAAGGTTTTTCGATAAATGAAAGAGTAGATTTTGTTAAAAACAATAAATTGTGCTTTAAATGTCTATCCCCAGAATGTTGTGTAAAACAGTGTCGCTCTAGAAATTGCATAGTTTGTAAGAAGCCGCATAATAAATTGCTTCATTTTCAAAGAGAAATAAAAAGGATCCCAACTCCCCAAATCGGGCCTCCTTCGGTCCTTGAAGAGAGATCGCAAACGATATCTTTCAATGCTTCTGCCCCTCCGTTCGTTCCTAATTCAAATATAAACAAGCAAGAAATCGTGGCGACTACATTTAGTCATAACAAAATTAAAAGATGCTTACTGAGCACAGCTCGCGTATTAATTAAAGATAAATATTCGAATTGGCATGAATGTAGGTGTTTGTTAGATGGAGGCAGTATGGTTTGTCTTATAACTAAGGAGTGCGCCAATAAATTACAACTGAAAAGTGAAAAGATTAATACTTTGATCTCATGTTTAAATGATGCATCTATGATTGTTAACGGTTGCGTTAAAACGACAATTTCAAATAAAAATAATACATTCGTGAAGGATTTAAATATGTTAGTAGTTAAAAAAATCAGATTTTATTCCAAGTAATACGTTTAATACTAGTGTTAATTTTTCAGATATAGTGGAATTAGCTGATGATCGTTTTAATATTCCAGATAAAATAGACATGTTGTTAGGTGCAGAAATATTTTTTGAACTATTGAGACCGGAAAAATTTAAGATAAAAAATTCAGATCTAATTTTACAAAACACGGTTTTTGGTTACGTTGTAAGTGGTAATGTAGATTCATTTAATGAAACTAAAGTTCATTGCGGTTTAGTTAAGGACGAGGATTTAAATAAAACGTTGCAAAAATTTTGGGAAGTAGAAAATGTGGAGATAGTGCAAACAAAAAGTAATGAGGCTAGTTTATGTGAGGAACACTTTATGAAAACACATTCTAGAGACGAGGAGGGACGGTACATAGTTAAAATGCCCCTTAAGGGTGATCCAAATTGTTTAGGGAATTCCAGGGGCATTGCTCTCAAACGATTAAATGCATTGTGGCTTAGATTGGAAAGGTATCCACAATATCTAAAATTGTATAGAGAATTCATGCAAGAATATGAACAAATGGGACATATGAAAGAAGTGAAGGTAGAAGAAAATAATTCGAAGATAAACTATTTCTTACCTCATCATGGCGTCTATAGACCCGAAAAAAGTACTACTAAGGTGAGGGTGGTCTACAATGCGTCTAGTCCTACAGATAATGGATTATCACTGAATGATATTCAGTACAATGGAGGAGTCATCCAAGATGACTTATATGCCCAGATGATTAGATTCCGTACTTACAGATATGCACTGACTGCGGACATTAAAAAAATGTATCGAATGATCCTAATTGATTCCGAACAACGCTGTCTGCAACAAATATTGTGGAAGGACAATAAACACGACCGAGTAAAAACATATGAGCTTCAAACAGTCACGTACGGGACGACCAGTGCCCCATACTTAGCGCAACGAACATTGAAACAATTGTCCTATGATGAAGAAAATAAATTCCCGATAGCAGCACCAGTCCTTCGAAGCAATTTCTACATGGACGATGCGTTATGCGGGGCGGACACCTTAGAAGAGGCTAAGGAGCTACGATATCAGTTAATTGAAATTTTGAAAAGTGCAGGCATGGAATTGCATAAAATCCGGGGAAATCATCCTGAACTTTCGCAGAGTATAAATGGAATCTACGATTTTTCTAAACCAAATGAGACCAAAACCTTAGGTGTGTCCTGGGACCCAGGAAGAGACACTTTTTCGTTTAAAATTGACGTGATAATTAGTGATTCGTATACCAAGAGAAGCGTTTTGTCAACTATTGCGAGACTGTTTGATCCTTTGGGTCTTGTGGGACCCGTGGTGTCCAACGCCAAGATGTTTATGCAGAGGCTTTGGAGACTTAGTATTGACTGGAAAGATCCACTCCCAAAGAAAGTGTATGATCAATGGCACCAGTTGTTAATTGGGCTAGAGAGCCTAAATAACATAAATATCCAAAGACGTGTAGTAATTGAGAATCCTACATCTATAGAGATTCATGGATTTTCTGATGCGTCAGAGCGCTGCTATGGAGCTGCAGTGTATTGCAAATCAAAAAATAATTCGGGAGTGACTTTAGTGAGATTAATTACTAGCAAATCGAGAGTTTCACCAATTAAGAGTCTAACTATTCCAAGATTGGAACTGTGCGCCGCTGTCCTTTTGTCCAAACTTGTGAAAAGAGTGATTGATACCTTGAAGCTGGAATCAGTTAAAGTTTATCATTGGACTGATTCAATGATAGTGTTGTCTTGGCTAAAAAAAGAACCGATGGACCTTAAAACATTTGTGCAGAATAGAATTGCTAAGCTTCAAGATTTGTTCCCTGTACGGAAATGGAAACATGTGCCATCCAACCAGAATCCTGCAGATTTGATTTCTCGTGGAGTAGATCCTGACAAACTTCTGAACCAAGAAATGTGGTGGAACGGTCCAGAGTTTCTATCTGGCAGTGATTATCCGAACAAACCTGTGCACATTAGTGAAAACAACGATGCGTACAATTCAGAACTGAAGAACAGTGTCCTTGAAAAACTTGAGAATGAAGTGCCAGTTTTTAACATTTTTGTGAATGACTTTGTGAACAATTTGTGTAACCTTAGTAATAACTATTTAACCATTTTGCGTATCTTAAGTTATATTTTTAGGTTCGTAAACAACCTGAGAGGAAGGTCAAAGCCAGTGGCCCACTAACAGTAGATGAATTGGAGAAAGCAGAGATCTTCTTAATAAAAAGTGTACAAAGGCAAGAATTTTCAGTAGAAATAAAATGTATGGAAAAACAAAAACCTATCTTGCCAAAAAGTAAGTTGAAAAGTCTCAATCCATTTTTGGATTCAGATGGAGTGCTTAGAGTGGGTGGTCGATTAGATAATACAAATTTTCCTTTTAATCAAAAACATCAAATTATTTTGCCTAAAATCCATAAACTGTCATGTATGATAATTGAATATTTGCATAACAAATACTTTCATGTTGGTGCTTTTTCACTTTTGAATTATGTTCGCGAAAAATTTTGGCCTCTCAATGGTCGCAATCTTTGTAGAAAATTTATTTTTTTATGTGTTTTAATCAATTTAAGTGAATTGTTTTTTTTTATTATTTTATTTTCAATGTAGTGCATTTCTTTAAGTGTCTTTTGTGGAATTTAAGTGATGAACAATTTAGATATATTTTGTGTTAATTATTAATACAGTGATTGCATGGTGTAACCAGTGCAATGTGGGGCGGTATGTTAGTTCACGGCATACGAAGCGCTATCTGTGTAATTAAGAGAGTAGAGTGTGTTGTTGTGTCTGTAGTAATGTATGTATAAACTGTGTCTGCGCAATCCCAATTGCGCAGCCTGAACTGCGCATGCCCTGCAACTCCAATGTAAATGTACAGAAGTTATGAGAAATTAATAAACGCAAGTCCACAAGAAAACTGTGTCGTGATTGTGTGTCATGAACAATATGTGTAAGAGACTCTTCAGTCCACTTACGTGTTAGAGCTATCGAATTAAACAACTATAAATACGGTATACTTGTTAGAGACGCTGACTGCTGGGCCGTAGAACCTGGTTTTGAATCCCGGAGATGTTTGAAAATTAAGAGTGCCATCGTGGCATGGGGGTACTCTTAATAGCCGTCGAGCCGCAAATCCTCTCGGGAGGTTGGTTGAAGAGGAAGAGAAGTGGGAGGCATTTGACCACCTCCAGGGTGTTCTCTCAAAATTGTAGTGGAACCGTGCCAAAACGTACTGTCACCTGCATGGTACTCAAAGTTACGGATAACGACAGGCGTACATTCGGCCCTTTTTCGCGATGAATTTCGTGGGCTTCCATCCAATACCGTTAGACACAGGTGGCATTAGCAACAACAACATAAATGATATAACTATTTACGTAACCAGTTGTAAGAAAGAATCAGTGAAAAATAAATTTCACAGTTTGAGCTTTGATTTTAGAGTCTGCAGCAGTTGTTGTCTGATCCGATTCTTGTTATAGTGGTGTTTGTATAGTAAAAAAATGTGTCGAATATCCGTTGATATTGTCAGTTTCTCATTTTTGAAGTTCATCATTAAGTACATTAAGAACTGTTCGGTAACTCTCGAAGAACACGAATGATCGAAATGCGTTGAAATAAATAGCTATTGATTCGGAAAAAAAAATACGTATTGAAGGGGCAAAAGGAAAAGCAATTAATCATCAGAAATCGCAAAATATGAATAAATCCAGATACACGGAAACACGATAATCGAAAAGAAATTCTCATCCCGATTTAATAGGGAAAAAAATCTTAAATAGCTAAAACTGTTCTTTACAAAAAGAAATTTCTTTTTATATTTCTTAAAATCTTATTTTCCATTTTTGGTGTAGATTTCATAATTGATAATTATTTATTTAACTATGTTTCTTAAATTTATCCTGTCCCAGTCAGTGCTATCTCATTTGCAATTGCTGAAGACTGGTGACTAACGGGTTTTTGTTATCAAAACATCAAATATTTATTTTAATCGAACATATGCAAAAAAAAAAAAAAAATGCTTTTAAATATTTAGCGGCAAGAGATAAAAAGTGAGGTTTTCATTCTATATGCGAATGAAACTAACAAATGTGGCGAAGAAATCAATGTTATTTGTTTAGTAGCGAATGACTCACTAAACACCCCCCCCCCCCCAACAGACAAAAAAAACTATCTGTCGATCTATAAACGACAGCTCAACTGCCATGGAAACTCAACTACGGAACTTATCAACCGTTGATTGAGTCGATTGAGAGAAACCAACTCTTGCCGAAGCACATGCTTAACAAAGCATTATTTCAAATAAGTAATTTCATAATAAATATTTCAGATTTGTAGTAACTTTTACTAAAAAACTGTTTTTACAAAAATCCAGTAAATTTTTTATATTACACCTGGACAGAACTAGGAACTCTGGTCATCCCTCCAACGACTATATTACAGCTTCACTTTTTATTTCAATATCAGACAAACATTAAAATATTTCTTTTCGAACATTTGGAAGATTATGTATATACAATCGGACCTCTATTTTACGAACTTTTTTTTGGAACCAAGCACATCAAGTATACGGGAAAAGAATCTGTTTAACGAATTTTTCACAAACTTTTTTCAAGTTTACCGACTTTCTCGTTAAATGAAGGTCCGACTGTATACATACACAGTCGGCTCTCGCTAATTCGAAGTTGGAGGGACCAATGAAAAACTTCAAATTATCAAGAGGGTAGAAAAAACTCCCAAAATACTCGAAGAGAAATTTGAAACTATGTAATAAAACAACAAATGTACATAAATATAAAGTTGTTTAAAAGTATTTTTAAAAGTTCATATTATGCAGTATAAATATTATGCAGAAGTTAAAAGTGGAGCAACAATGCAACGACAATGCAGAAAATAGACAGCGGCCGTGTCGTATGATTATACAGCATGTAAAAGATCCTTTAAGTGATGTTTGACTTCGGTGCTCTCGGAAAAATTAAATCCTGGTACAAATTTGCATCGTCAGAGCTTAAGTGCCGCCATCTGTGGAGAAAACTGGGCGGCAAAATTACCTGCAGCGATTGGTATCCGCCTATAGGGTGCCGTACTAAAAAGAGATTCTCGCTCCCGGGGAATGTACTAGGTCTGCAATGGTAAAACACCAATAAGCAGCCCATTAGAAATTTAAGAAAAATACACAGTTAAATGACCTTATTAAAAATAAAGTGTTAAAATAATATATTTAGGGAAACATTTTTTCTTGAACTTTCTAATTTATTCGATGTTTGTCACTTTCGTGTTATTTGATATTTTCCCCCAGCAATAATTGCAACTTCTTGCTATATTTTCCTAACATTGAATTTTGTGGTAGGAATAAAAGTGTGAAGATAAAGAAAACCGACCAGATTTCGAGATTTAGTTTCTTTCGAAAACGCGGTGAAAAAAAACAAGGCTAAAAGGTGCCAATTTAGCGCCAAAAACACGCGGTTTAATTTTAATTATTATTACCGTCGCACTTTGTAACTGGACGTTAGATATTTGCTGCGAACCTTGTCTTTATCACTTGATCGTGGTTCACAAGACTTAGCTGGCTCGACCTTCTCCAAATTCCCCACCAAATCCCAACGGGAGGACATAGAACCGCAACATCATAGGACAGATTTAACAAGCTCCAGCCCCTCTTCAAGGAGGTTCTAAATTTTGGGTTCAAAACCTAGTAGCATTGGACAACACTGGCCACGAGTTCGCGATCATAACCACTCGTTACCGTGGCCTCAACGGCCATGAAACCGTTGACAATAGGTATCCCGTATCTGCGAATGAGTGAGTGAGGGAATATTAACGTCACACTGTTCAGCTACATGAGGGCTTTTTGGCGACGGACCTCGTCCTTTTGAAGCATGGTCAAATGACGAGGACGACACCTGAGCTGGCACCCCCTCTCCTGACTACCATGCCACACCAACGGGAGGACGTTTGAGCTCTCGACGGATTTAACGTGCATCGCTCCCCTACAATGGCCCCGTATCTGCGAATCAAAAAGGAAGAGAAATGAAGAAAATGCTAGAAATTTTTAGGATTGATTGACTGATTGTTTCTTAACATCACATTTCGAAGCAATACGAGGGTTATTAGCAGAGGGCCTCGTTATTTTATACCAAGATAAAGTGAATAGAATGACTCGCGCAGGCAAACCACAAAACAGTGAAAATCGTTTAACACGAATCTGAGGGGACTGAAATATTTTTCCGGCTAAAAGATATTGCGGAAAAAAAGCATATATATATTCAACACAAATTAAGTTTATAAATTTACATAGATATGCCTGATTTTAATAAAAATCTATGATGCAAAGACCATTCACAAGAACGTAATGAAATTTTTTTGAAAAACAAAACGTTTGAGTATTTGGAAAGAAAGATGACACACACATTTTTCTTTGCACTGTCATTTTTAGCATCAAATTGTCAACGAAATGTTTCGACGCTGACCATTTTGTCATTCATTTCACCGTTGCAGAATGTGCGTCTAAATAACTTAAAATATTTTCTTAATGTTCCTCATTTAGGATGCCGTGGGAACAGGAGCTGCATTATTCATTTCATTTTCTTTATCGAAATCTGCATCAATGATATTTCATGAGCTTTGGACAAACTTTTAAATGTATTTGTCGGTCATAATTGGGGCTGTACACGCATTGTCATCTTCTCCGACGAATTTTTCCAATGATACAGTAGGACAGTCCAATCCAGCTGGTGTGTTTTCCGTATATAGTTCATTCCCAAAAAGAAAATCTTTTCGTGTTGGGCGATTTTCGTTTCGTGTTAAGAGAAAAATGCATAAAAAACATATTAGTTTGTCAGGACAGCTGTATCATTTCGTGTCAACTGATATTTCATCTTAAGCGTTTTCGTGATTTACACTACTTTGAGGAAACGATGCAATAAAAATTAGTGACCTAGCAAATGTCTTAAATAATTTGTCTAGCATGAACTTGACAGTATCTTTTTTTGAATTATTTTATTCACATATAATTTAATATTACACATCAGTGTCATATGCAATAGAAATGCTTAATATCTCGTAAGTATAATTCAAATTCATCTTAAATTTTATGAAGAATTTTATTTTTAGAGCGAAACACTTCATGTAAAAGCTAATACTTCACAAGCTAATACTTGATCAAATCGTTACTCACATTTTTACTGCGTTGTCTTCTGCAGTAACAGGTTCTACGCTGAACAGCCGTTTCCTCTTTTAACTTGATCATAAAATGCAAAATGTTTAACGCAAGAAAAATAAACGAGAGAAAATAAAAACGATTTTTTCTTGACGGCAGTGGGAACAGTCATTTAAGGATATCGTCATCTGTTGTGGATCATGTGGGCTGCGTCTTCGACATTATTACCTTATTGGAAGACCTGTACAGATTTATTGGGTGGATACAAAGAACGCATTTACCTGTGGGTGTTGAAAAATGAAAATATTAAAATCTTCATCCTGGAAAATTTATCTAGCACTTTCTACTTCCGTAGAGAACCATCTCGCCATAAAGTGTGAGATGTTTCTTTAAAACAGATTTCCCACAAAGAATACGTCCAAGTGAAAAAAAATTTTGCGATAAAATTTACAGTACACTCTTTAACAATGGGGCTTATAAAATGAAACTTAAGATTTTACGTCCGAAAGTCATTTAAAATTCGTAAACGTAATGCTAATAAAATTACTGCGACCGGAATATGGAATTAGTACATTCTGTAACGCTCTGGGGATAATTCACGGGTACCGTGAGACATCAGAAATTAAATTATTGGTTTATTTTATCTACAGCATAGGTTCTCAACGTGAGCGTTTGAGGCTTTCAGGGGTGCGTTGAGATGGCGAGTGAGTGAGTGAATATTAACGTCCCACTGTTCAGCTACACGAGGGCTTTTGGGGACGATCCGCGTAATTTTGAACCATGGTCAAGTGACGCGGACGACACCTGAGCTGGCACCCCCTCTCCTAACTACCACATCACACCAACGGAAAGATGTTTGAGCTCTCGACATATTTAACGTGCATCGCTCTCCTACACGGCGGGTCTTCAGTGGTACTAGGCTCGAACTCATGACATGTTAGCCACGATCCGATGCCTAGACCACATGGCTACCGCGGCCGCGTTGAGATGGCACGGAGGGGCTTGGGCAGTTTAACCAAAAAAGCCTAAGAAAACACGCTGATTATGTACTAACAAAAGTAAACTTGAATACTGTTTACCTTATGTTGATTGTTGTATTTAAATCATTCCTATATCAGATGTACGAAAATTCACATATTTCGGTAGTACGGGAAGTGAATGAAAAACTTAAAAGATTACATTGCATTCAGACGCACATTAAATTGAATGATATAGTACATTTTAATTTCTCTAGTGCACGTGTTGTCTTTGTCTGTGAGCAGTAGGAAACATGTTTCGTCCACTGCATTTCATTACGTATATTATCCAAGAAACAAATATGTTAACCAGGAATTCTTTAAAGGCTGAAACTCAATTTAAATTTATTTTAAAAGCAATAATTTATTATGAATTGCTTAGTATCAAACCCCTGCCTGTCTTTATAACAGGTAATCTAAAAATCTTTTATTCTACTTTTTTAAATGAAGAAATTCAGTAGCGTTTCAATGCCAACCATATCCTACCTATGACTAAAACATATAATATTACACATTTAAATATATTTGTGGCAATAGATATTTCAGATTCGCAAGTAAAAACCTGGAACTTTAGGAATAAAATGAATTTTAAAAAAAATATATTCTTTTAGTAATAGGATATTTTTTAAGACTTAACTCTTGTTTTCACCATGTATTATGTACACTCTTATTTCTCTAGAGTGGGAGGGGCGGTATAGAAATATTCACTAGAAAAGGGGGTAATACCGAAATATTTATTAGAAAAGGGAGCGCCAGTTCGAAAAAGATTGGGAGCCTATGGTCTACAGCTATTAATTACAAATATGTACATTTGGTTACAAGTTATTCAAACTATTAAGAATTTCAACACTGCAGTATTTGTTATTTGTGAAAGAGGAGGCAAAGACAGTTTCTCTTAGAAACAAAGTATTTAGTTTCCATATTTCTGGCATGACCCAAGCGACAACAGAGTTTCTGACGCAACCTGTAGACTCATACTATTTCTTTACAGTCGTCTGGTTTCTTTTCTACACAATTTCACCACGCCTTGTCATAATATTTTTCCTTTCCTATTTTTTTTAACAGTATATATGCATTTTGCAGTTTATGCAGTGGTAGTAGAGTTTTGACATTTACATAGATTTTCGAAAATGGTTTCCTACAATAAATTAATAAATAAATCAATGCACTGCAATCGAGATAATTTTAAAAATTTTATTATTCGATAAATTTTTTTTTTTTTTTTTTACTAATACACAGAATTTAAATACACATTATGTAATGGATTCTCAAACTATCTGATTATAAATATAAGCCCGCGTTTTTAAAGGATATGTAAATTTGGCCAACAAAAGAACACTTTTCTTTATTTAAATAAGAAATTAAGATAGATATTGAGAAATATTTTTATGGACATGTAAATTTGGCCAACAAAAGAACACTTTTCTTTATTTAAATAAGAAATTAAGATAGATATTGAGAAATATTTTTATTTTCTCATGTTTCTCACGCCACACGGCGGTTAGAGAGACGAGTTACAAAGTAGAGAGTGAGGAGCGCTAGAGACAGAGTTGAGATAGAATTTGGGCGAGGTAGTATATATGAGTAGCAGAGCTTAGTTTCAAGTGCAGATGTAAAATAAAGCTATTTGTTGAGAAAATGTGTAAGTGAATTTAATATGGATAATGATTGTTATAGTCTAATTGTAGCAAAAGCGTTCGAATGCAAGAGTAAGTTTGTGTTTACACACACTCAAGGATTACGAAAGCAGGTGGCCTATTGGGAGTTTCCCGTGGTTTATGCCATCCTGAGTACTTTAACGTGCATTTGTAATTAAGTCCTGTACATATGTAAAAATAGTTATAGAGTGTCTTATTTCATGAATGCCATTCGGTCAAAATTAAACAGAAGATAAAAGAAAAGCGCATCTTAAATGCAATTAAATTAAAGCGACGATCAACATGATATCAACAGCACACACATCTATTACCATTTTAAGTTGCACTTGGTCCAAAAATTTGATGCAAGTCATTTTAAGAGTAATCTTTAATTTTATATGAAAGAATCCGCATCATACATCGGTCTTTTAGTCGATTTTATTAATACGAAAAATTATTTATTGTGTTGTTGATTAAAATAAGACGGCTCGCTAAGCACTACAAACCACCGGGATCGATTGTAGAAACTCACTGCTTTAAGCTATTATCAGAATAGGTCTATAAAACCAGATAGCCCACGAGCTATATATAAAGATTGAGATTCACGTGACAAAATTGAAAAAAGGAAAGAAACCACAAATCCTCAATGAGATATTTAAAGTAATCAAGTGCAACACCACCACCAATGATTAGGACTTTGATATACATATTTCGTATCCATGGGCAGGGACATCTTAAGGCATAGGCCAACTGGGTGCGGGCCCAGGGCGTCTCGTTCTCGACTCACAAGGAGAGTGGAAGGTCTTTGAGGTCACGGATTTAGTTTGAATTTTTTGTAGGGTGGTAGATTTCGATGAAGGTACATGGTTAAAAGGCAGTTGCGTAACGGAGAATATTAGGGCCCCCTGCAAAGTCAGGTTTTGGGTCCCCAGCCCAAATACGTACTTGGCGTCAGTCAGGCTTTAGGCCATCCTAGAATCCCTGGACCCTCCGCAATAAGGGGTTGCGGAGATGTACGTTACACAACTGGTTATAGGGGACAGAACAACTCAATTTTTTTTAGATATTTGCAATTAAAGATGCAGTTCATTCGAAACACAAAACAGTAAATTCCTACGCAACAATATTGCACTAATTCGATGCGTGAGATGCTTTTCGAAATTATGTTTCATTTGTTTATGACAAATTCCACCATTGCACGGACAATGAAGGGTAAAAAGCTAAAGTCATACTTTTGAAACAAACTCTATTAATCAAATAAATGTCTTATTTATTGTTTCCAGGCACAATTAACAAGCAGAGTTAAAGGGCTGTTCTTGCAAAATACTTGTATTGTTTTGTAAAAAATATTATTCGGTACTTATTCGAAACTCTTCTAAGGTTTCTAGTCAAAGACATTTCATTTCCAATTTATTTAAAATCCATTATATTTCTTTATATGTAAAAGTAGACGTAAAATAAAGTTATTTACCCTCCACGCACTCTGATCCTAATGACGAGGAACACCAATCCGTTGCTGCTACGCGTTAAACCCATTACGTGTAATACAAAACTGAATTTAACGAGTTAATTTTACATCTTTAATTGCAAATATCTAAAAAATTGAGTAGTGACCCCTGTAATCATACAACTTCAACGGGGAAACTAAATCTACCATCCTACAAAATTTGAATTAAATCCGGGACACCAAGACCTTGCACCATTCTTGTTAGCCTTAATAAGATCATAATTCGAATAGTTTCAACGATCAAATGTAATTTCCGGTTGTAATTTCCAAAAATATAGGAATTTAAAACGATCTGCCAACTGGCTACATGTGGTGATCTGTTTTGGCCTAGGCCTACCATCATTCAGGGGCGTAGCTACCGCAGTATCAATGATACGCCCCCCCCCAAGTTACAAGGGCCCCAATATGTGTAACTACAGTCCCACTAACAAGGTTCTCATACCTAAAAAAGGGCCCGAAGGAATTTTGATACAGGGCACACCCAAAACTAGCTACGCCAGTGCCATCATTACTTATTCAGTCAAAAGGCGACAATCGGGCGAGCCGATTTGTGAGATTGTAAGTCATACACATTTGCTTGTTTCGGGTTTGTACGTGTATTTGACAAATTATGCTTTGAATCGTCTACTTTTATGGGTCATAGGTGGGGCCTACATTTGTGCAGGGGCCCAGGGCCTCAAGAAGTCTTAAGTCTTCCCTTGGGTAAACTACAATTTAGAACCGAAAATCACACTCCATCGAAATTCGCCCAGAGAAAGCAATTAACAAAAGAACTCTTAAAAATATTAAGAATGCTTTTTTCGTTGCTTGAACTTCTTCATTCATTCGTTCATTCTTAGAATCTAACCCATAGGTTCTCAACGTGGGTGATAACGCCCCCTTGTGGGCGTTTGAGGCTTTCAAGGGGGCAACAAAAGACCTAGGGAAAATTAGGGGGTGTTGAGAAGACACGGAGGGGCTTGGGCAGATTAACCAAATAGTCTTAAAAATATTTTAAAAAACACGCCGATTATGTATTAACAAAAGTAAACTTTTATACTGTTTGCCTTATGTTGATTGTATGTTTTTATATCATTTCTGTATCACATGTACGGAAATTCACATATTTCGATAGTTCGGGAAGTGGATGAAAAACTTAAGATTACATTATTCAGACCTACATTAAATGAATGATAGTGTATTTTAATTTCTGTAGTGCACGTATTATTTTTGTGAGCAGTAGGCAAAATGTTTCATCCACTACATTTCATTTCGTATATTATCCAAGAAATATAATTAAATATGTTAACCAGGAATCAACATGTGATTCTTTAAAGGCTGAAACTGACCATTCATATTTATTTTGTAAGCAATAGTTTACGATGAATAACTTTATATCATCAAAACCCCTGCCAGTCTTTACAACAGATAAGCTAAAACTTTTATTCCGCTCTTTTAAATAAAGAAATTCTCAGTAGCGTTTCTTCCAACAATATATCCTACCTATGACTAAAATATATAATATTACACATTTAAATATATTTGTGGCAATAGCTATTTCAGATTCGCAAGTAAAAAGAATTGGATCTTAAAAAAATCAAATCAAAAAATATATTCTATTAGTAAGAAAATATTTTTTTTAAATTTAACTCTTGTTTTCACCATGTATTATGCACATTATTATTTCTCAAGAGTGGAAGAGGGCGGTATTGAAATATTCACTAGAAAAGGGGGCGCCAGTTCAAAAAGGTTGGGAACTTATGATCAAACCTAACCGATATTGTCAATAGATATGTGTCGAACGCTCAACTGTGAAGAAAACAATTCCTGCCTCTCTCTTAGAATTCCCCGCGCCGGGCACGAGCTCATTTTGACATTGCCTAATTCCGGACCTGGCAGCAGGGACATCACACGGCACGACTGAACAAACAAAACGGAGCACTCATCTAACACCACAACGTGCAATAAATTCCAACTCTCCTGTCATTTCCCTCTAATCCGCGTGCACAGTGCGAGAATAAAATTAACCGTCTGCTTTGGCAGCCAAATGTGCGAAAAGGCACTCGAGTAAGGCAACACCCGGCTCCCAGCAAGAAACACAAAATGAACCCACGCATTTTCCCGCCTTTACATGGAGAGTGGCTTTTTCCCCCGCCTACAGCCGTTTTCCCCCTCTCAGTTCCATTCTATTCGGAAGGATTACGCACACAGATTTTAATATGCATATCCATAGATGATAAATAATGGTTAACGCAGAATTGTTCTGCGTGGTTGTTTATTATTAATAAGGGCTGTTAACTCAGACCAGTACATGAAGGAGTGGTGAATGTTAACGTCGCACTGTTCAGCTACACGAGGGCTTTTGGCAACGGACCGCTTAATTTTGAACCATGGTCAAGTGACGCGGACGACACCTAGCTGGCATCCCCCCCCCCTCCTAACTACCACACCAACGAGAGGACGTTCGAGTTCTCGACAGATTTAACGTACATCGCTCTGCTGCATGGCGGATCTTCAGTGGTACTGGGCTCGAACTCATGACACGCTAGCCATGATCCGATGCCTAGACCATTTGGCTACCGCGGCCTTTTGAACCTTGGCCCAAAGAAAACCCTCTGTGTAGAGGAGCTGATGCGCGTTTAATCAGTCGAGGCTCAAAGTTCTCCCGTTGACGTGGTGATGCAGAAGTTCGGAGAAATGGTACCAGAGAGAGAGAGCTCAGATATCATCCTCGTCACTTGATCGTGGTTCAAAATTAAATTAGCAATTAAAATCAAGAGAAATCAAGAAAATCAAAATTAGAGCAATTAAAATCAAGTCCTGTCATTGCTAATTTCAACAAATAGTGAGCGATTGAGAATTTCTTTTTGACATCGTACTAAAAAGCAACACGAGGGCTATTGGGGACGAACCTCGTAATATTAAGCCTCCCTTAAGTGACGAGGACAACACCTGAGCTGGCACCTCCCTCTCCCACGAAAGGGACTACATTGAGCCCTGAAAGATTTAACGTCCATGGGCTTTCTACGCGGCGAATCTTCAGTGGGACCAGTACTCGAATTCACGTCTCAAGTTCGTGACCATGACCACTTAGCTGCCACGCCCACAAATATTGTTATAAGAGAGCAGAGGTTTTAAGTGTGTTTTTTTTATTTTTTTCATGTCGCAGATATTAAATTTACGATTTTATAAAAGAAACATTGACAAAAGCGAAATTCATTCCATTTTAAAACCCTGTTAAAAATCGAAATTTTTTTAAAATTGTAACGAAATTGAAATTAAAAAATTAAAAACATTAATGTTAATTTAATTTTCTAGTTTTTTTTAGTATTTACCATTTTACGCGCGCGCGCGCGAGACAGTTGATCCATACAAATTATAACACCAAAATAGGTGGAAAAGGTATTTTTTTTTTTAAGAGAGCTGGAAATTTCTCTGTGCATGTTTAATATTTTAATTGTAGTAAATATCTTATTTCAATAAATGGTATCCCTTCATTTCACATTTTAATTCATTCAATAAATAAAATTTCATTTATGAATTAAACTGAATGGGTCGAAAGCCGCTTTAATTCCTCTGAAACGATCCCTTCTCACTCGACTGATTTTGCAATAGAGGATCTGAACACAGCGTAAGAGTTAAGATACAGAAACACGTAACATAAAAAAAAAACTTTTTTAAAGTCAATTCCTACTCAGGTCAACAAATAAAATTTTTATTTTAGTTACTTTTTATTAAACAATTACAACTAATTTAAATATGAAAAAACATGACAAAATCACAATATTAAGTAGCAAAATAGAAAGCGATTTTCCTTTTAATTTTCCATTTGTATATATGGTGTTGGATTATTACTTTTGTTCGTTACTATTTATTCATTTATAAATCACATTCTCAGAAATTAGGCCATCCCATGTAAGAATAGAAGTGCAACGTGGTATCCATTGCGCTACAGGGACATAACGAAGGATTTTCCTTTTTATATAGGGTGTTGGACTATCATTTTTGTTTGATAAGTTTAACTATTGAATTAATATTTGAAAAAACTGTATTAACATCAAGTGTCATCCATTACAAGTTTTAAAAAATTTGATGAATAGAAAGTATTTTATTAACGATTGAAAATTTGCAAAAAATATGTATGTAGGGAGATTTTGAACTAATAGTAAGAACTGGAAAAATCTTTGATACAATCAATAAACTAAAAAATAACCGAAAAAAATTGACAATTACCGGACAAAAAAATGCGAGCGTATTATTTCGCAAATTCAACATTAATGTACAAGTCACTATCAAAAAATATATAATGAAAAAAATAGCCTTTAAAAATTAGATTCAAAAAGTAAATTTAAAAAAAAAGAAATATAAACAGAGCAAACAGTGAAATTTCAAGTACAGCAAATAGAAGTAAAATCTGAAGTAAGCCGCAAAGACAGTTATACATAATATGTCAACAATTTTGTTAGAATTAAGAAAAAACGAGCTAATTATGTGTGCTATCTTTGAAAAAAAATTCATGAAAACTCTGCATGAAGTGTTATCTAAATCTAAATATCTCACTTCAACTGTAACGAAGATCAAAACTGTGTTTTTCGTTAAAACAAGTTCAAGATTTTATCACATACGTTATCTGAATATCATATCCAGTCGTCAATGCATTTAATTAAACGGGGTTTTTGGCATCTTTAGACCAAAATATATTTAAAAATTACTCAGATTAAAGTAATTTAAAACAAATATACGATTCTATAACTGCACGTAACGATATCGCGTCATTCCAGTTTCCAGTGTGGAAAAAAAAAAGTACCCACCAAAGCTTTCTTGAATAGCAAAATAGACTAATACGAGGTTTTTTAATATTAAAAGTCCAACATTTCTATATTTTTAAATCCAATAAATTCAGCAAATTACTTTGATTTATTTCTTAGCATTAGAAAAATCAATTTTTCGAAATAGTCAATTGCAGCTGTTGAGAAAATAAATTACCTAAAAAAATAATTAACTTTTTACAATTAATCCACATAAATTGATTAAAATCAGTGATAAAATGTCACCAAAACAATAGAAATGCGTAAACAAATAACTTTTCTAACAAAATAAATTTGCCAACATTAAAAGAATTGAGAAAAAAATTTTAAAATTATATAGAACGGTTTTTTATTTATAATATGACTGTCATACATCTTCATTTAGTTTGAAAATATATGTGATCGCATTTTTTTTTTCTAAAGCCAATAATTTAAATATAACGTTTTTCAGTATGAAACGCGGGATTGCATAAATTATGCGAAAAGTATGCATAAATTATTTTTAAAAAAATCTACTTTAAATATTTTTCTCAACTTTAATAAAAAATTAAATAAAAATTCTGAATGAAAAATTCCTGAATTATATATCTAATCTGACTATTATCAGAGAAACCAAAGCTGGGAACTAGTTAGTTTCATTTTTAGCAGCGCCTTTTAAGCGAGTAGGTTTTCCGAATACATGACACATTTTAGAGCAGGAAAACAAAAAGGAGCCCCAAACACTAAATATAAACAGAGAGAAATTTTCAATCGAAACTTACAGCTTCGCCGATCCTTAAAAGGCCTTGCCTGGACCTCAGGTAATCCGTGTCCAAAGTTACCGCTGTTTGAGTTGACATTTTGTCTCCAATTCCAATAAAGAGGAAGTCAGAATTTTTTTAATGCGGACAAACACACACGTTAGTTTACGCGCAACGACTTTCTCCGTACCTGCCAAGGATGCATTAAAAAGAGTCGGTTCCTACTCCCATAAAAAGGTTCTTGTTTTTGGCGCGTTTCTTGGCGGATCTGCAACAGGTTATAAAAGATGAAACTCGCCAACCGGAGTGATTAATTCGGACGCTATCAATGATGAGGCGTACCTGTATTTTTCCTTTTATTTCATGGTTATTAAAGAACTGATAAGAATCTCTTTTGGGAATTGGTAGAAGAGGAATTTAATTGTTGACATCCGGGATTTTGTTTCACCGCAACTTTATCGTTATTCGAAACATTCGCTCGACTTTGTTTTGGGAGCAATGGAAGATCTTTTTTCGTTTTAATGTGTGCATTGAGGGATACTAAGTGTGACAGTTACAAAGTAGATTTCTACTCGTATAACTCATTCATTTTGATGTTTGATTATCAAAACATTTAATTTTTTTCTTACCAAAAACACAAATTGAATTTCTCAGATTTTCTTATTTATTTTCGTATTGCAAACTGCTGAAAATGTGATCAATGATTTTTAAATGGCAAATTTGAAGTTTAGAGATGAAAATCTTCATAAGACAGGTATTATATACACGTACATTCGACACTGAAAACGTTATGGATTGGTGAGAGGCTATATTTAAAAAATAAACAAAAACTGAAAATATTTTATGTGGATATTAAATTATAGATAAAATGTATGGCATCTAAGCGCGTGCAAATAAATGTACAACTCTTACCAGTGGCATAACGGAGAATATTAAAGCCCCCCTTCAAAGTCAGATTTTGGGCCCCATGCGTACTTGGTATCAGTCAGGTTTTGGGCCCCCTAGAACCATGCTCCCGAAATGCGGAGCTGTACATTACGCCACTGACAATTACCAGAGATTTTACTCGGTGAGGAAAGAAAAAATGTTTTGATAAGATTAAAAAGATAATTTTGAAATGAATGACTTCTCAAATGAGGCTGCAGCCTCATTTTTTTTTTTAAATATGTAATGTAGTTAATTATTTTCCAAGATTTTAGATATTAAGGGGAAAAATAAAATTCTAAAGTGTCAATATCTTTTTCTTATTTATTTAATAAGTTTTTTTATACCTTCAAAATGATCATTACAAAGAAAAGGAAAGAAAATTTTAATTGTTTTCTGGGAAAAGCTTTTTACAAATCCTCTCAAAGAGTTTATATATCTGGTCTATCTATTAGTTTTAATCGCACGTTTTAGTCTGAAGAAGAATCGGAATTTATTTCGTCAAATTTTCAATAGAAAAGACATAATGTCTATGTAAAAATTAATCTCTCTCTCTTATTATTAGTTGCTTGCGTGCCTCAGTATGATATGTTTAAAATATTTCGTATATGGAAATGATATTGAAGTATTTAATCCAAAGAAAAAACAGGTTATAATTTACTACTCTCTGTAAAAGATGCGCACCGAAAATTTAACATTTTAAAGCATAGGTTCGAAAAGTGTTTCCTACGGACCAGGGGTGCACACAGGGAAAGGGGAATGTGGATCCGGAGCCCCCATTTTGGTCTTGATTTTTCCCCAATTGATTGTAATCATATGAAGTACGTAAATTTAATTATTTGTTATTAATGATTTATTTTATTAATTAATTCTAATTATTGTTTCAATAATTTATTTTTTATTGCTTTTTGTTCCTGACAATCGATAAAATCAAAAGAATATGTTTGGCGGTGTATTGGAGTATGATACGAGAATGGTGGAATTCTGACCTGGATCTCCCCCCCCCTTATAAAATTCCTGTGTGCGCCACACTGCTACAGATCCCTAGGGGTCCTTTTGACAAATGAGGTAAATTAAAATTAGTATAGGGGTGCGTGTACAATATTAGGGGGTCTTCGAAAGGTTTAATATAAAGTAAAATATTTGTGAACCCATTTCGATTATTATGAAAATTAAAATAAATTAGTTATATAAGTTTTACGTATTTAAGAGATTTATAGTAAAATATTACAGGTAAGTTCATAAAATACATGCAATGAAGAGCGTAGCGCAGTGGAAGTCAGGCCGACCATGGATGTGGTAATCTCTATGCTGGTTTAAATAGAAACTGAATCTCGCCGCAGCCAGCAACAACTTGTTTAAAATATGGCAGTATAAAAAAAATCGTGCATTTCGTCAACAGTTTAATTTTGTTTTGTATCTGACCCGGTGGCGTGAAGTAAAGGCACATCAATCTTCCTTAGTTTTGATCTGAAAGCTCTACTATTCTTCGTATTGATATGTGAAAGTAAAGTACGTTCACCGTAAGTACCTTAAATAAGCCAAAGGCTACAAGGCCTTTGTCAAAATTCTAACTTATTAAAAAGTTTTATTGCATAATACTTATCAATACCATTTTCATTTATCATTTTCAGTGCATCAAAGTTTTAAACTTGTCATTTTTTCTATTTTCTATTAAAATAGAGTTATTTATTTAGAGCCACATAGCCAAATGTTTCTTATAAAAAAGGGGTCCAAGAGCACAGTCAGTTTGTCAACCACTGTTCTAAGCCAATCACACATCCTACCTGGGAAAATAAACTCTTGGTATTCTTATAGCAGAAGTAATAAACTATAATAATGAGTCTGTAATCAATAATATGGTCATTGCTGATGCTACACTCTAGTTATATTCACAGTTTTACTTTATTAGAAAAAATGTACATCTCTCACAGGAAATATAAAGAGTACTACCTCGACTTAGTGAACCCGGCGCGTTGAGCGATTTTTAAATCTCATCGATCCGTCGAGACTCCCCCCCCCCCATCTCTGTTACTGAGTAGGAATCAGTATCAGAGCCTGATGTAATTGGTAATGTAATTGAAAAAGTTGCCGATCTTGTCAGGCAAATAAATTTAGAAGTGGATAGTGGTGACGTTCGAGAACTGCAGGATTCCCACCATCCAGAGCTGACAATGGATAAGTTCACAGGAATGCAAGAGCAAGACGTTGAAGAAGAGTCTTTAGACCCAGTTCAAATAAAAAATCGATGGATGACTGGAATTTGACTGCAAGCCTCACTTAAATTGAAAAAGGGTTACAAATTTTAGAAAATATAGACTCAAACGTTCCCTCAAAAATTCCTTGTTTATTCCCAACAAAACAAGGAATAAAAAAATTAGCATGCTATGAGAAAATTTTACGGGCGAAGAAAAATGTTTGAGCCGGCAGACTACTTTGTTAGATTATATGAAACCTTCTACATCGAAATAATTTCGGTTTGTGATGTTGTATTTGGTGTTATCTAAAATTTTATTAAACATTTTTGAACAAAATTATTTTCTTTCGTCTCCGCTCCCAACTAAAAATCATTTACAGTAGAACGTCGTTTATCCGAATCAATAGGGACCGGACACCGTTCGGATACGTGATTGTTCGGATAACCGAATGCGATCCATGCAGTACATGATGCTGGACACCATACGAATATTGAAAATCATCACATGCGAGAAACGTTCTCGAAGAAAAAGCAAAATAAATGCAAAATGTCGCAATTTTATCTTGATTGGGGTGAGTGAGTGAATATTAACGTCGCACTAATTAGCAACACGAGGGCTTTGGCGACGGTCCACGTAATTTTGAATCATGGTCAAGTGACGAGGACGACACCCTATATGGCACCTTCTCCTAACTTCCACACCACACCAACGGACGTTTGAGCTCTCGACAGGTGAAACGTACATCGCTCCCCTACACGGTGGGTCTTTAGATGTACTGAGATCGAACTCATGACACGCTAACCATGATCCAATGCCTGGACCACTCGGCTACCGCGGCCACATCTTGATTGGGGAAAATAATCACTTATTTTTTGCTGTACCATTCGCTTCGTTTTTTCGCTGCAACGCCTCTGATTCTCTTGAACAGCAATAGCTGAGTACGACAAAACTCTGATTGTTGTTCGTACTACTCCATAGCTGTCTCTAACTCAGAAACGCGTCAGCATTTGATAGACTCTAACTGATTTCGTTGTTGTCCTCGTCTTCGTACGTTTCATCGTCGACAGGGTCGGATTCTTCTTGCACGGAAGTCACAATCTAGTCATCATATAGCATTTGAAATCCACAGTCTTCTGCATCGCATGCCATCCAGATTTATACATCAACAAAACTCAACAAAAGAGCACGTATACACCCCTCACTTGGAAACAAACTGATCTAATATTCCACACAGATGTTTACCAAATCACACAAATAAGATTCCCCAAAATCGCTCGCCTTGGGTTTTTTTCCGTCACTTTTGGCCTCACACGAAACAACTGTTGAACATTTCGCTGTTCGAAAACGTCTCCGGACTTTGGTTTCGATATTTGACGCTCCGGATAATAAACGTTCGGATAAACGACGTTCTACTGTATATGTATTGAAATGCGAAATTTACGCGGTTATCACTCAATTTCCCCTATCGCTTAAGTTCGGGTACCCAATTTCAAGATCCCCTTTTTATGCAGATGTGCAATCAATGATCGCCAAATCCTAGGTCTGATTATTTGGAAATTTATACGAACGAATATCACAAATGCTCACGGGGAAAAATAAATATGTTCTCTATACGTTTGATAACAAAATGGATCATTTGATACAAAATGTAAATTGAGACGTAAGGTATAACGATCGTGCATAATAATCAATCGAGGTGTATCATATCCGGTTTTTCGAACGATTTATTTCACATAATTATATATGATTATTATTCCCATAAAATGAATGCTTAGGAGTGTTTTATACAAATAAAACAGAATGGGGTTAACGCGCTAACAAAAAAGTCGGAGAGAGAGTATCACGTTATTTTTTTGTCATTGTAATCATATCACGATTACATGATTCACTGAATTGCGATTAATAAAACAAAAATCAAGTAATCGGAAATTATTTTCATAATTGATGCATACTTTTAATTTTGAATGTGACTTAGTGTTTTTTTTATGAATAGCTATCTGTGTTTGAACGCAGTTATGATATTTCCCCCCTCTTAATAGTGTGTTATGTTCATTAATTAAATATGATCTCTTGTATCATCCATGTATTATTTCATTAATATATTTGCATCCAAATCACATACGTATCGTTTAAAAAGGAGTTCGTTTCATATCATACTTTTAAGTGATAAGATAAGCATCACAATTTATGCTGAAGATAATAAAAATGATTTCAAATGCTTTTGGTTATTTTTCATACTATTTATAAAAAAAAATTTAAATCACGGCGAAAATTGGATATTAAGATACTAACTCTGTGCCGTTGGTTACCTTTGGGAAATAAAAACCTGATAATTTTAAGAGTAATTTAAATTCTAACAGGTACCAGAATTATTCTTTTAATTTATTTTATTTAAAAGGGATAATTTTACTCCCAAATATTTATGTATATATATATATGTTCAATCTAACCAAACATTCTAAACAAATTGAGTCGTGTTATTTTCATATTAGTTTCAATGATTCAATACGAACACTAAAATTTCTCTTCATACAAGTTAACACCAAAGATTAAATGCATGTCAGAAATAATTCGTCGATGATTTTTCTATGTGTGGCAATCCATGTAATTTTGAAACTATAATAAGTCTGTGGCACCATTTTTAAACTTGTAACTCGCCAAAGGTCGTTGACGGCATGCAGACGACGTTAATATTTATAAATACCATTTTATTCCATTATCCTAAAAAAATATTTATTAATAAACTATATAGCTTTTATGAATGAAGAATGTATGTGAGTATCAATTCGATATTTTCCAAAATTTTTATTTTTTAAAATATTTTTTATTTAATTGTGAGTATTTTTTTATAACATTCCCATTTTATTTATCATAAATGGATTTTAATTGACGTAAAAATATTTTATGATTATCTATGATAATTTATACAAAATCATTAAGTTAAATATAAAATTGTTCCAAATGAGTGTACATAATTATTTAGAATGAAAGGAAGTTTGAACGGAATTAATATTTAATTTCGAAGAAAGAGTTAAAAAGTGAAAGCAGCAATAACAATTAAATAATATTTTGAGTCCTTGCAGCATTATAGATGAAAAGGTTTGATTATTATTCGTTGAGAATACTTAAATACTTAAAAATACTTGTTTTCTTAGTTTCATTCATAATAATGAAGAAGGTAGTTGCTGTAAGTTGGCTTCTATAGGGGACATGATTCTATAGAAATATACATTTATGGAAAGAATTACAATCTATATATTGCAATTCTTCTCCACATTTGTCTTGGAATCTACTGCTCTCAATCTAAATAATTCAGCTAATGTTTCAAATCTTAGTAATAAATATAATTAGATAAATTAAAAAATTATTGATTAAAATATTATAGTAAAAGTTAATAGTAATAATAACAGAAGATATATATAATTTGAATGAATCTTCTGGTGCGCGTTAAAATTTTTCTCTCAGACATAATTTAATATTATGTATAACGGCTAATACACGACTTAGAATTAGGAAATTCAATTATATATAATCTAAAAAACAAGCTAAACTATTTCTTTTCCAAGTGTAACCATCACCCAATTAAATAATTTATTATGTCATCTAGTATAAAGCTAATAATTAAACGTTTTTCTAAGCTATTTTCAGTTTTCCAAAATGTATTTTTACTTTAATTAAGATTGATAATAATAGTGATGAATGAGAAATATTAGTATATCAATACACTATTATTTGAAAAATATTAATTTTGAAGATCAAATTATTGTAGAATTTGATAAAACTGAAAATAACAAAATCACACATGAAGGAATAGGCTAAATAAAGCACAGTATAAATTATTTTAAAAGAAGATGTTCAAATTCCGAGTCCTGTAAACAACCCGCGTAAAAAATGAATTTGAAATAAAAACCTATTTTATTCTAAATGAATTTAATAATTCGCTTTTGCTTAAAAATCTTATTGTTTTTGCTGATAATAACTGAAAAATAAAATCATAAGAAATTGAAAACTATCGGATTTTAAAAAAAATAAATATATGGAATAAAAATTTATCTTTTTTTAACACTACTCTTCTAATAATACTTAAAAAGAAAAAAAAACTAATACTTTTAAGTTATTGTATTATTTTCAAATGTTTTTTTACATTTTTCTTAAGCGACAAATGACATATGAATATTTGTTAAAGCTTGCAGTATAATTTATTCCGTATTTATCAAATTTTAATGAATCGTAAACTCGGCAAAGAAATCCTAAAATATTACATGAAAATAAATTTGTAAGAAACCGTAATGCTGTAGATTAATATTCTTTTCCTCATATCTGTATTGCAGGTGCGCAAAGATGTAGCCAACTTTTGTGAAGTGTAATTCCAACATTTAGCCAAAAAATATCTATCATTAGGTAACGTATATAATTAATTATGTGTTACCTACCAAATTCAATTAATTTATGATGGAACCTCGACGGCAAACAAAAAACGTTACGAATCAAATTGACCAACAATCGTTTTTAGAAGAGTTATGCAAAATGTAAGAATCTGGACCTCTTTTAAAAGTATTAAATTGCTTCCAAAGACAAATTTTCTTATGTGGAAATATAAATAACATCGTTTGTTTAATAAATATAAAATAAAAAAATAATACTTAATTGTGCAGACTTTGAATTTATATTATAAGATTATATATATCTATATATATAAAGGAGAAAAGCGACTCACTGACTGACTGACTGACTGACTGACTGACTGACTGACTAATCACGAAATCTCTGGAACTATTCAACCTACAGACTTGAAATTTGGTAGACATTTTCCTTTGATAGAGTAGACATCAGCTAAGAAAGGATTTTCCGAAATTCGAAACGCAAGGGGCGTTACGGGGGGTTAAGGGCTTTAATAATAATTGTTTCCATGTTTAAACTACTTGATGTACAATCTTGAAATTGAGTAAGCGGATTCCTTTCAGAGAGTAGAGATCCGCTACAAAATGAGTTTGCTGAAAATCGACCCCCAAGTGGCGTTGCAGGGGTTTAGGGGGCGTTATAGATAATTATTTCCATTTTTAATCTACTTGACGCACTGTCTTTAAATTTGATATATATAGATTCCTTTCGTAGAATAATGATCAGTTACAAAACGGGTTTTCTTAAAACAGACTTCTAAGTGGCGTTGCGGGGGATTAAGGGGCGTAATAGATAAATATATCCGTTTTTAAACTACTTCACCTACCTGCTTGAAAATTGGTAGGTAAGTTTCTTTCCTGGAGTAAATATCCGCTACAAAATGGGTTTTGGGAAAATTGACCCCCAAGGGGTGTTGCGGGGGCGGAGGGTTTAAAGGGCGTTATAAATTCCTATTTTTAAGTTATTAGACGTACAGTCTTGAAACTTAGTAAGCAGATTCCTCTCATAGGGTAGAGATACGCTAAAAATGGGTTTCGTGAAAATTGCTCCCAAGTGGCGTTGAGGGGACTTAAGGGGCGTTATAGATAATTATTTCCATTTTTAAACTATTAGACGCACAATCTTTATATTTGATAAAGAGATTTCTTTCATAGAGTAGATATCAACTATAAGAAGGTTTTGTGAAAACAGACCTCTAAGTGGCGTTGCAGGGGAATAAGTGGCGTAAGAGATAAATATTTTCGTTTTTAAACTATTTGACCTACCTGCTTGAAAATTGGTAGGAATGTTTCTTTCATGGAGTAAATATCCGCTACAAAACGGGTTTGGAGAAAATTGACCTCCAAGGGGTGTTGCGGGGGGTTAAGGGCAGATATAAATAATTATTTCTTTTTTAAACTATTAGACTCATAGTCTTGAAATTTGGTTAGCAGATTCCTCTCATAGGATAGAAATACACTGCAAAATGTGTTTTGTGAAAATCAACCCCTAGGTGGTGTTGCGGGGGTTCAAGGGGCGTTATTGATAATTTTTTTGCATTTTTAATTAATTGGACGCACAGTCTTCAAATTTTGCTAAGCAGATTCCTTTCATAGAGTGCAATTCCCCTACAAAATGGGTTTTGTGAAAACAGACCCAGAAGTGGCGTTGCGGAGGCTCAATTGGCGTTATAGACAATTATCCCCATTTTTAAACTGTTAGACGTACAGTCTTGAAATTTGATAAGCAGATTCCTTTCGTAAAGTAGAGAACCGCTACAAAATGGGTTTCGCGAATATCAACTACCAAGTTTAATTTCGGGAGATTAAGAGGCGTAATCGATAAATATTTCCATTTTTAAACTACTTGATCATCCTGCTTGAAAATTGGTAGGCATGTTCCTTTCATGAAATAGAGTTCGTCTAACAAAGAGTAAAATGAAAATTGACCCCTAAAGATGTTTGCGAGTGGTCAAGAGGAGTTACAGAAAAAAATTCCTGTTTTTAATTGTTAGACCCATATACTTGAAATTTGTTAAGCATGTTTCTTTTGTTGAATAGGGATCCACTAAGAATAAATTTTAAGCAAATCAAGTTCTGGGTGGTTGCAGGGGTTCTGGGACTTATTAAGAAAAAAAAATTACTTTTTTCGAGCTACAAGGAGTATAATAATGAAATTTGGTTTGCATTTTTCTTTTGTTGAATTGAAATCCGCTAAGAGCGGTAATTTTGGAAAACGGCTCTCAACGGGATTACGGGGATATTTATAGTAAAACTTTTGCTTTTTTCTGTTAGATTTAGACTTGAAATTTGGCTTGGATGTTCAATTTACGGAGTAGAGATCCACCGAAAATTGGTTTTGCGGGAATCCACTTGGTTTTTGAGTTACGAAAGAGCAAACATCATTCTATGCTTCAATTTTAGAGATTTTTAGAAAATACAAATTAGACGAATTCTGCCCTTTTTTTTATCAACAGGTGACAGTTACAGGTATAAGTATATTTTTCAATTCAATCGAATTCTTAATGCTAGGACTTAGATATCAATAATTTATACATATATATAAGCAGTAAAAATTTATAAAACATCATGAAATACCCAGCGAAGCGGGCGGGTAACAGCTAGTATATATATATATATATAATCAATTGAATTTTGCAAGATGGCTTCAGTGATCATTAGGTTTAAAATATTTATTTAAGAGGATATAGTGTTGATTCTTTGTTACGGTTATCTTTATCTGATAAATAGTATTGATTGATTAAATTTTTACTTAAATATATATGTTAATCTTTGTGTGTGTGTGTGTGTGTGTGTAATCAATTTCTTTATATATAAAATTAAATGCCTTTATGTTTGTTTTCCATAATAAAAGTGATTTTTTTTTTGGTGGAAAGTTTTAACACAACATTTTAATTAATACAAGCTGCATAGAAATAAAAGAATTCTTAAAAATTAGATAAAAATTAGGAAAATAAAGTCCTTATGAAGTAAAGTGGAACGCATTTACGATATCAAATAAGAATATAAACTTAAAAAAGCATGATTAACAAGTTATACTAATAATCAAAAAGTTATCTAAGAACGGATATTGAATTATTTATTTATTAAATAAAATATAAATATAGATGATATTTAAATCTTAATGTGCTTAATAATTTATTTTATGCTATTTTTAAGCTTGCATTTTCGTTAATACATTACATCATTGTCAAAATATGTGCTTACATACATTAATTGTTTAACTGAAATAGTAAAAATAAATTACAATTTGATTACTATAAATGTAAATAAAAATTACTTTCTTAAAATTTACTTAGTTTAAAAACACACACACACACTTTTATAGTTAATCGAACTAAGTTGTAACTTAATCTTTTAGTAGCAAAAATCTGGAATTAGTCACCAAATCTGGAAATTGGATCCGAAATTAGTTGCAAGGTACGAGATGAGATCCGAAAATGGGATATCGTTAATCTTGATGATCCTGATCAGGACAATGGGGAAAAAATTATTAAAATTATTGTATTGTCATCGGTCCTGGACAAGTGAGCAAAATTTCGAATTAATCAGACTTTTTAAAGTGGGTAACAATTGAGTTCAACGATTCCGTTACATACAACTGAAGCTTATAAAAGGGTGTTAATTACTTTCTTCTGAAGTACAGTTTACGCTGCGTGTTTTGGCCCAATATTTAATCCATCTGTTGAATAACGAACTGAAACTACTGTCATTGAAAGTGAGATATAATTTTGCTTATCTGGAATAATGTAAATTAGGATAACTGAATGGCGGCTATGTTTTTAATTTACAAAAGATGAATACGAAAAAAATTCGCAATATATACGTCATAGCTTAGTTTTAAGCCTTATTTTGACATTGAGGACTATAGGAGGAACAAGACACGTCTTACAAATACTTGATATGATATGCGAAAAAAAATAATTATAAAAACCGGAACATGTGAAAGCTTGGTGTTTTTAAATTGTTTAATTCGTTTGTTTTTCATGTTTGTTCATTTTATCTGTTATGATGTTCGTTTTTACATCTGTAAGTTATATAATTTAATAGCAAAGTTTTAAAAATAATTTGTTAGAGTTATATTGGAACTATTATTTTCTGTATTTATAATTGATCTTTAAATAAATAAATAAAAATTTAAGGGGGAGGGAGGGATTTTACGCAAAATAGTATATATATATATTCTATTAATTTTGGCTTTTATTTGATAATACAGACATTTTCACTTAAAATAAGGGTTAGGTTTCATATATAACTGAATTCCATTTTACTCTTTTAATAAAATAGCTAGGTTGAAAAGAATAATTTCATTAGGATTAATATAAAAATTTATATGCAAAAGTGTGCGTGATATAATGTATCTTAATTTATGGCTGAAAATAATATTTATCCTTAAAGCCATATATTACGACTTCACCGTAATTTCCTCAAGAGTGATAAAAATAACTATACTTTGTATTGGAATATCTTTGAAAATATTTATCAGGAGCGTCTTCAATTTCGAATTTTATTTATTTTGTTTTGAATTGTATCAATTAATACATCTGCAATAGCATTAATTAACAATAACAATATTATCTTTTAACAGTAACAATAATATCAATTGAGAATAATAATAGTGTTCATTAACACATTTTAATATATATATATATATATATATATATATATAGTATCAATTAACAATAACAATAGTATCAATTAATAATAACAATATATATATATATATATAGTATCAATTAACAATAACAATAGTATCAATTAATAATAACAATATAGTATCAATTAACAATAACAATAGCATCAGTTAATACATTCGTACATGTATGCGTACGATATGTGTACGAATAAGTCTGTTCGAATGCGTACCATTTGTCCCGTTAGCAAGAAATAATATATATAAAAAAATCTAGCCATTTTTTTCTGAAATAAAGTTAAAAAGTATATTTGACCACTAAAGCCATTCTATGATGTATGATATTTTATTAATCTCAGATGACTTCAATGGACAAAGTCCAAAACCATCGCCAGACACATCACATCTTAGGCTGATTGAACGGTGAAAAGAAAACCGATAAAAAATATAAAAATAAACCTAAATCATTGTCTTGATGCGAGGGATAATGTTTTACATCAACCACCCCCGTTGTTAAGATTGACATCGCAGCTCTCACGCAACGAAGTTGCCCACCTATTTCTTCGAAAGAATTCTTAGATGGACCCGGTGTTTCCGCATCAAGACTGTGGATAATGCTCTGCATTTTGAGTAAGGGCACTGAAATGACAGCACGCAAGTCTCAGTCTTTCACCTTTGGGTTGGAAAAAAAAGTTAGATCTTTTTTTCCCTTTCATTCATCGAGAAGTAAAAAGAGGAGACTCTAGACCAGGGATGCACAACCTATGGCCCACGGGCCAATTTTGACCCGCGAAGCTTTTAAAGTTGGCCCGCGAATGTCTGTAAGAAAAAATGTAATCTAAAATGGAAAGTTAAATTGTCGAATTGGCCACTGGACCGCCAAATTTTCAAAAATAGCTAATTTGGCGCGTTTTTGCGTGTTGTGTTTTGGAGTAGCAACCGTACAACAACACAATCTGACTTCTCCCTCACTGATACAAAAATCAAAAGGGTAACCAGATTTGGAGAGAAAGCACTTGGCGGAATAAGTGGCCGATTCGACAATCCAACCAAATAGAATTGACCTTTGTTAATTAAACAGGGAAAAATCGTATACGAAAACAGAAGGACAGCAAATAATGGTTTTATAGTTGTTCATTAACCCCTTCGGGACGAACATCGCACCTGCGCGCCAGCACGAAACACCGCCAGGAGACGAGAGTACCAATCAAAAGTACTTATCAAACTCCCATTTTTCTTCATAGTGAGCGTTACCAATAATAACTAACTCCTACTTAGCTGCTACGATCACTCTTATAAACAACCACGTGGTTTTGCTAGATGGAGAATGTAGAAATCGCTGTCACAGAACGCGGATTTGATATTCTTTTTTGATTTCGCATTTTTAATCTAGTATCATTTATTTTTTAAGTCACATAAAATATTTTAGGTAATGGAAGGGAAAGATGCATGGACAGATAAATACTGTTTTATCTATCACAATGATACAGTCACATGCTTAATATGTAGCTGCAAGATTGCTCTGGCAAAAGAGTATAACGTAAAGCGGCATTATGAAACAAAGCATAAACATTTTGCATCTATGAAAGGGTATGAACGATCGCAAAAAATCGAACCACTGAAAAAAATTTCAGTAGTCAAGCAAATTTTTTTCAAAAATGTACAGTTAACTTGGATTTATATGTGGAAGTGAGCTTAGGTGTCGCTGAAATTATCGCTAAAGAAGGTCGGCCATTCACCGATGGTGATTTTGTTAAAAAGTGTTTGTTAATTGCATCTGAAAAACTTTGTCCTGAAGCAAAAAGGAAATTGGAAAATATCAGCTTAAAAAGAATGCCTATTCAAAGAAGAATTCAACAATTGAATGAGGACATTGAAAATCAAGTAAAATCAGAGCCGCTTCAAACTTTTTATATTTTTCTTTAGCTGTTGATAAATCTACAGATTGAACATCAGTTAGCCAATTGCTTGTGTTTGTTCGTGGGATTGATAAAAAATTTTGTGTTACGGAAGAATTTCTTGGAATGTTTCCCATGAAAGGGCAAACAGCTGGAAGTGAACTTCTTTCCAGTTTGATACATTTGTGCGATGCAGCTTCCTTAAGCATGAGCAATTGTGTTAGCATTACCACAGATGGAACAAAACCAATGATTGGCACGAAAATTGGAATGGTTACGCTGCTAAAAGAACGCCTTGCCCATTGTGGTGAAGAACTATTACAGCTTCATTGCATTATTCATCAAGAGAATTTATGTGGTAAAGAATTAGGATTTTCAACTTTAATGCAGTGGGGATCTGAAGCAATTAACTTTATTTGTGGCAATGCCCTCAAACTTAGATAATTTAAAGAATTTTTATAAGATTTTGATGATCTGCCTTCTGATATTCTTTATTACCCAGAAGTTAGGTGGCTCTGAGTCGAGGGGTTACCCTTAAGCGTTTTATGGAACTATTTGATGAAATTGTTACATTTCTAAGTGACTGTGGTAGAAATACTAGAAGGTTAAAAGAAGCAAGTTTCCAGAATGATTTGGCTTTTTTCACAGACGTAACAGGCCATTTGAATGACTTAAACACAAAGCTGCAAGGAAAGAATCAATTCATTTTTCAATTGATAAATAACGTAAATGCATTTAAACAAAAATTATGTTTATTTCAAAACCAGCTGAAAACTAAAAATTTTGTTCACTTTCCTTACTACCAAAAGCTGCATGAAAAATTTCCACACATGAAGATGCAGTATGAGGAACAAATTCAAATCTTGCGCAACGCATTTGATAATCGGTTTTTAGATTTTAAAAAGTGCCAAACAAAAATTGATGTCTTTTCTTCTCCATTTTCTGTTGATATAAATCTAGTGGATGAGAGTATGCAGTTAGCCTTAATTGATTTACAGAATTCTGGTGATCAAAAATCAATTCAAAGAGAAATCGATATTAGAATATTATAAAAACTTTCCCGAGGATTTTTCATGCTTAAAGCAAAACGCAGCTGCATGTGCCACTTTCTTTGGCAGCACTTACATTTGTGAGCAAACATTCTCATTAATGAATTTAAACAAATCAAAAATAAGAAATAGAATAGCAGATGAGAACCTTTCTTCTGTTCTACGTATTGCCACAACAAGTGTTAAGCCCGATCTAAAATCAATAACTTGAAATATTCTCAGTCCCAGCCATCTCATAAAATTTTACAAATTTTTAGTACTGATTTCTTTTTCAAAATTTAAATTGTGTTCTCTGTATAATTAACAAAACTTTTCCTCTGTTATATACTTTCAAGTTTGTTACCTTTTTAGCAAGAATATTTTTTTTGAGCTTAAGTATTTTAATCATTTCGAAAGTGTTTGTGTTTCATCCATTTATCAACTGTATAATGCGTTGTGTTTCATCCATTTATCAACTGTATAATGTGTTGTGTTTCATCCGTTTATCAACTGTATAATGTGTTGTGTATCATCCATTTATCAAATGTATAATGTGTACATGAGTAAAATAAGTAAAGTAATAATTGTAATAAATGCGTATTATAAAACAGTGTTTTCACGTTTATAACATATTTGCCATCGCGTAATACTTTGGCCCTCGATATGATCCTATTAAATTTTTTGGCCCCTCAGCCTAAAAAGGTTGTGCACCTCTGCTCTAGACAAAAAGAGATCTCAATCATGGAGAGTAAAGAAAGTAGAATAAGTCTCTTAAGAAACTATTGTAACAATTGTTTTTTTCCCTGTGATAAAACGACCTGTAAAGGATAGTCCAGGCTTCTAATCCAGGTTTTTTTCAGTGTTATTTAAAGAAAAATAGAGCGCAATTTTAGTGTTTCAGTGGACATTTTAAGGATATTTTTTAGTATAGATCAGTATTTATTATCAGTGAAATAAATCGATAGACTAAGAGTAAAGCTCGATGACGCATAATTTGCACTTCAAATCAATACAGTTATTTAAATGCATATTTCGCTATTTGCATAAATTTGTTATATATTTTAAAGGAGTTAATGATTTATGTTTGGTTGAATATATGTTATTATATATTAATAATATCAGAGACTTTATTTGTTTTAGCCATAAATTATCATTTAGAAAGTATCATATTAAGTTTTAATTTCAAATTGTTTCAAAAATTTTTTTCTGCATTTTTTTGGGGATTATATCATTGAGAAGCTTTCCACCAAATTTCAGATCTTATAACCAAATAGTTTCTAACATATTTGAAGTTTTCTGAGCTTAGGTTTTCGCATTTAGGTTTCGCATTTTTTCCATTATTAAATTGAATTAATTAAATATATTTTTGAGCGCAATCAACTCTTTCATTGTGAAACGGTTTTTAACTTGAATTTTCAATACTAAAACCATTTCTGCTTGCTTACATTTTGAGTTTTTTGAGTTCTCATAGTTACTTAATTAAGATTTATTTCAAGACCAATTTTTGTTTTTACAAGTAGTTTATATAACTTAGAAGCTTTTTCATAAGGATTTTTCTGTAGGGGAAATCTCACGACCAAAACGTTCTCAGGTTGCACAGTTTATTGAAAATGATGTGTTTAAAAACAAGCCCTCAACTGTGTGATACTGCAATTAGACTTCCGAATATAAATACTCTGAAAACAAGTATTGCAGATAAAACTGAATATTTCCATGATGTACCAAACTATATTATAGTAAATATATATTGTAGTACTGTATTATAATATTTTAAAGTGAAGCAACAAAAACTCAAACTACCTCGATTTAAAATTTTTAAAAAAATTGGGGGGCAAGGTGATTTTTCGGTTGCCTCCTTATTATATTGTACATAAATACTTTGGGTTTCAAAATTTGTGTGAAAATATTGTGTGAAGTAGGCTAAAGAAGCCGTTGTCGTAACATCAATATTATGTAAAAATGCATTTTGAATTTAAAAAAAATATTTTCAGCGTTATTTAAGTAAAGTAATGTTTTAATATAGAAAATAAGTTTGAAAATAATATTAAAAATTTAGAGCTTTACAGCAGTATTATTTTGCTTTATGATTATACAAACTTTAAATGTGTTTTTCTCAAACTTTTAATTTTCAAGATGTAAGCGTTTTCTAATCCCAAAGGATTTTCCCCCTTCAAAATAGAGTATCGAAACTTTTTTGTATATACTCCCAACTATATGTTCTATTACAGTTAGAATGGATTTAGATCTGAGATCTCTAGTTATTTTTTTTAAAAAACGCGCAAGTTAATATTTTAAAAAATTTCGAGTTTTTTTCAGTTTTAGCTATAAAAATAACTATTAAAAGCAACAAGGAAGCAGATTTTCAAATCCATACTAACTTTTGTTTCCAATAATTTAAGAAACATAAATTATTTAAATTGACTAAAAAATTTTACAAATTTAGCATTTTATAAAAGTTTAAAAAACTTAAACAACTTTTATTTTTTTTTTAAAAATTGATAAATAATGGCTGATCAAACTGACTTTTTACTTTAAGAATCCACTTAATAATATAATCTGAAAATTAAACGTAAATTATACTTTTACTCTATTTTACTGTCTCCTAAATTTTTTTTAAAAAAAGTGTATTGCGTAATCTTAAATTTCTACGAATATAATTTTTCTCTCTGCCTAAATGAAATTCTCTATCTTTTCTACTACAATTAAACTATACTTTACAAACATTTCAATAAGTTGTTACCTAATCGAGTTAAAATATTATATTGTTTCCTAATAATATTATAATTTTATTAGTTTTAAAATTAGAAACCAATGGTTATTTTTCTAGTACTTCGAATACAGCTTCTGAAGAGCAGAACAGAAAAATTATTTGTTTCGAATTTCAAAAGGGAAAATATTTAGATTTTATTTTACTAAGAAAAGTTTTGAGTGTAATATAAGATTTTTAAAAATAATTTCTGCTACGAATAGTTCACTACATATGCAAATGGCAACATAAGAAAAAATCTTTAAAAGTGCAAAGTAAATGGAAAAGTACTTTTAGGTTAACTTCAAGACAATAAAATTTCTATAAATAATAATTTTTCGCACACTATAAAAAAAATATAACATGTATTAGAATGAAAATTTTAATGTATTCAATGTATTTTAAACATTAAGTCTACATTTAAATTAGGTAGTCTTTAGGAAACAAAATTTCTCAAAATAATATGAAAACCTTTTTAATGATTATTTGTTTATAAGTTCTCATTACTTTTGAATATTTAAATGAATCCACTGTTTTAAGTTACTGAGAAACATAATCTTTAAGTTAGATAATAATACTTTTTAAATTAAGGTATATATTTCTCAACTGTCACTAAGTCAAAATATTTTGATCTTGCGATTTCATATAAATTAGATGCCAATATGTGAATAGTAAATTTAAAGGTATATCGTTTTTTATGTAGTACTTATCATAATACAATATAAGTTAAGCTGTAAGGGTCATATTCGCGTCTTTCACTAATCCTCTTGGGAATAATTCTTAACTGTTGTATGATTATAAAATCGCTTTCTGAGGAGGAACCGTGATTTATGATAATATGAGTTGCTATTTAAAGTCAAGTGAAGAGAGAGAAAAAGAGGTAGTCTGATACTGAAGTTAAAGTGTTAGAATTATCCTAATTGAAGATATCGGAGTTTTTAAGTAATGAGATCCTATGTGTTTCAAGAAACAGGATATTTTGTCAAGTCAGGGAAAGTAGCATTGCGCTGGATCTTATTGACAAAGGGTCTTCAACCTCTTATTCCCGAGGGTCGAATTAAAAAAATTCACAAGGATCCTCGGGCTACAAATCTGGCAAAAGATAGTGTCATCAGAAAATGTATAAAAAAAAAAGAGGATTTGTTTTACAAGACTATAATTGATTCTAAGTGAAGAAATGCTGTTAGAGATTTATATATGTATATATATATATATATATAATATATATATATATATATTATATATATATATATATATATATATTATGGTTTCAAAAAAGTTAAATGGAAATTTTTAGAAAAGACTTACGATGCAATGAAATTTTTGAAACACACACACAATCGTCCTTTTCCAAATATTTTTTCTCAAATGGATTTAAATCATATAAATGGAATGTTTTAAATATCAAGAATAGAAAAAAAAATATTTTTACGACAAAAAGCTGTCAAGGTAATTTTTCTTCAAATTGCCTCAAATTCAAATGTGGGGACACCTTCAGTGGGTCACTCGAGGCCCGCGGACCACAGGTTGAAAACCTCTATCTTAAATAATCTCTTGATAGTAATTTGAAAATCAAATAAAGTGTTAATTTTATTAAAATGTTTTTTGATTCTTTGCATCCAAATTCATTAGAAACCTCAGAGTTCGACAATCAAACAGATAAATTCGAGAAAATACTAAGTATACTTTAATCCTTTTTTACATCCTTATCTACAGATATTGCAATATTATTTTCATAATTGATTGTTTTTGATTGCATAACTTTCTCATATGAGCATTTCTCAAACATGTCTTAATGTACTCATTCCTCAAACTATCAGTGATTACAAAGAAAAGTTTTTTTTATATTTGGTACAATAAATTGATGACAATGTGTGAATAAAATACAGAGAGAGAGAAAGAGTCTCTACCTTTCATGATTAATTGCATGATCTTGCCGCACCCACACACTGAGGTGATAATGTATAGATGAGCTCATTAAGATGTAATTGAGTTCTCGTTGAAACCTCACCATATTTCTTTCATAGAATCACAGACCGTAGGGACAACCCGTTCCAATGTTTCTTGCAAAGACGATAGAAAATTTCCACAAGATAATGAAAGATGACCTCAAAAGACTGTACTTAAAAGGTAATCAAACAAATTGATGCATGTCGTGATATATTTCGGCAAGAATTTTTATTGATGACTATTAATTGCCCTCGAAAAAGAATAAGAAGAGAGTATCCAATGTAAAATTTTATTGTACCATGATATGTGTTAAATAAATTTATGTCGTTTTCTGTAGGTATAAAAAGTTTTGGGTGTACTAATTTTGAAAACAACATGCTTTGTTTCATTAAAAAGTTATGACATATTTTTAAGGTATCCGACTACCCTAAAATTGTGGATTTTGCCAAAAATTGACATTTTATTTTATGATTTTATTTTATAGGCCATCTTATTAGCTTTGTAAAAATACCAAGTTAATTATTTTCCGTTCACTAGAACAAAAACTACAAGTTCTTTAGTAAAATCAGATGCCATTACTTTGAGAAAGATGTCATACTTTAAAAAGCGTTTTACTCAAAATGTATTTTTTAAAAAATTCTCAAACGGAGTCAGCGATTGCTAAAAAAGTTTTGAAAATAATTAACTGAAATTTTTTGTGTATGTTTTGCATAATAGTAGAAGTGTTTAAACCTTCAGATTTATCAATCATTGTTTTATTACAAAATTTACAGTCCCTTGTGTGAATATAATCAATGTTTTTTGAGCAATTTCATATAATAGTTAAGATAAAGTGCTCTAGACTTTGTAAAAATTAAAATATCTCTTATTCTGAAGGTCATTTTAAAAATGAATAACATAGCAACACATCAAAATTGAAAAATTAAAAATTTGCTCATATATATAAAAATTTTTACCCATTTTTTACCATTTTAGTAATAATAATTTCTTTTTCTCTTCTTAATTTTAGCATATTTTTCTTAAAATGTACTAAACAAATCTAAAAACAACAAAAATCCCCATATCTCTATTTTTTTTAAAAAAAAGTTGTCGTAAGTAGTTGGTATAGTAAGTAGTAATAAAAAAAGGAATCTTAGCTTGAAAATTAATTCAATGAATATAATAATTTAATTGAAGGCTGTGAAATTTGTGTCACATTTTCATGAGTATTGAAAACACTGGCGGAGCTGCTCCCTGTATCATCTTTGAGGGCCCTCTCTAAGGGCACCCCCGTGATTTTTTGCTTACACGTTTGGGTGCCCGCCCTCAAAGCTTGGGGCCCCGTATCATTGATATGCGGTAACTATGCCCCTGATTGGAAATAGCATTTATTTGTAAAACAAGAAATGGAATGCTGTTAAAAAAGTACTGACAAAAAAGTGCTCTAGTTAATAATTTTCTAAGAAAAATGATTTTCTTTTTAAAGATTCAAATCGAAACTTTATTTCCATAATAAGCATCCTTCTATGACAATTTCAAATACAAGTTGTATCTAAGAGATATGAGCAGAAAGAAACTTATTAAAATTTTGCATATTTCTATCAAACAAAGAGAATTAGATCGATAAATAAATAAAGGTAACAAAGATAAATAAAACAAATATATCCCCTAAAATTCGAAAAAAAAAATACTTTTTCTAAATTTCAAATAAAGATCTACCAAATTCTTCGTCGAAAAATTAAAATCCCCACCCATATTTCGTTTCCCTTCTTATTCTTATGGACATTGTTTATGATACCTAAGACAATGTAGACGTATTTGTCAAGAGACAATTTGAACGTTTTTTTCCTAAAAATCCGGAGCCTTATAACGATGATTTTATAGAAAAGTTGAAATTAATTACATGATTTCTAAACTACAATACCAATTTCCACAAAAGGATAAATGTCATCCGAAACTAGGAAACAGTAAAATTCTACAATAGAATTACCTCAAAAATGTTATACTCTCAAAGGCCTACCCTGAAATACAATAATTCATGTGACAAAATATCAAGTGCATTACACTCAATTATTTTCCATATGAATGGGAAAAACTCACATTATAATTATACCCAAATTAAGCAAATATATCCTATGTTTTCCGACAAATCTAGACTGATTAGTCTCATCATTTCTGCAGAAAAATGTATTTTTGAGTAGATTCCAGAACTATATATACTTAGAAGTGCAATGCACATTTTGATACCTATCCACTACCACGGCTTTCAAAAAAAAAGTCTCCGCACCCAATTTTGTGCGGCAGTGACAAAACCTTATTCAAACGTTGAAACTATTTGTAGAAAACTCTTTCCCTTCTTTCCTCACCCCCCCTACCCGTTTGCTGACACGTTTCCTCTCTTCGATCTTTTTCTTCAAAGAGCGCATGCGCTCTCATACCGACTACATCTGTCAATCATTTCTGAACCACACCCCGTTGCTATAGTAACGATAGGTTTCCAGAAAACAAAAGTTATCTTTATGACGTCATCCGAGTTGCAAACAACGCCATCTGTTGGATAAAGCAGATTTGTGAAATTTCGAAGATGCTCTTAAGTAAATTTATGTCGTTTTGAGTAGGTAAAAAAAAGTTTTGGGTACACTCATTTTGAAAACAACATGCTTTGTTTCATTAATTCATTAAGAAGTTATAAAATATTTTTAAGGGAACCGGGACGTTTTTCACCTTCGGAAAATCGATTTTTTGATTTTTATCTTAAAAATAGTAAATTTAATGCTGATTCCAAAAATATATAACATGTATAGGTTTAAAGCTTAATTTTATTATTTTAGTAACCCTAGAAATTGCAGTTTTAAAATGTAAACAACAGCCATGGCGGTTACAACAAATGTCTTTGTATCTGGAGGAAAGTATATCTACAAACATTCCCTCACATAATCAGTTTTTGTCAAGATTAAAAACATAATTACAAACATATACACAATTTTTTAAACATATATTTAGAGACTTACCTGCAAAAGAACTTTTACTAAAATGTTTGCATGATCGTACCCAAAACCCAAATGAAAGCTTAAATAATTGTGTACGGAATCAAGTTCCAAAAAACACAATTGTGAGCACAAAAAAAATTTCAAATTGGTGTAATGGACGCAGTTCTATGCTTTAATGAAGATACACATGCAGGAACAAAATTATTAAGAGCACTAAAAATAAATCTTGGTATAAACACTTGTGAAGACCTTCGAAAAATTGACAAAGAATTTGTGAAGCCGAGATGACAGTTTAAAAAACCAGCAAAGAGGTCAAGACTATTGAGAGACAAAATAAAAGGAAGAAGAATGATTTAGAAGTGTTCATGCACAAGCTGAATACAAATCTGGAATATTTTAAATATCAAATTTTAGTAAGCTGTACCATTTTATTTAGTTTTTTTTATATTACTCAAAATGTGTTTTTTTTAGTTTTTAGGTACATCCGTAGAAAAATCTATCTATTATATTTTAGTGAAATTTGGTATGATCTTTTGTATAGTAATAATGTACTTAATGCTACTAATTTAATTCCAGAAATGTTAGTATTTTTGTTTTTACTGACAATTTTCTAAACAAAAAAATGACCATTTTTATCAAAATTTAAAAAAATCGAGATTCAAATTTAAAAAAAAAAAAAATTCTAAACAATGAAATATAAAAAAAAACTAGAGCATTTAAATAAAGGTACAATTTTGCAACTAAAACAGCATGATTTGTTGTTTTATATGTTATAAAAGGAAAACTACAGGTACCCAATCAACACCCTGTATACGAAAGCACCTTTTGAAGTGTACTTTTTCAAATCCTTATATTTCTAAAAATATAGTACATCTTTAAAAAAATTATGTTGTAGTGTATTAAGAAAAGTATGTGGAATGTGTGACACAATTTTTTTTTGTTTACGGAGTCTTTTTGTTGTTGAAAATAATGTTCCTCCGAAAATCGAAACTTTGCTTGTTTTGCGCCATCGAGAACGTCCCTGAATCACTTCCTTTGTTTAACATCTTACATGACATCTAGATGGCGCTGGCTATAGCGAAATTTTTGGCACAAATATTTTTCTAAAGATTCCCTAGATAGGCAATAAATTTATCTCTCCGGTACTCCTTTCAACAAAATTCTCCCCTCAGCGAAAGGAGACCCTCCCTGACTGGGGGGGGGGGGCAAAATCGTAAAACTGGTAGAGAAGTTCTTTTTTCTTTTTCAAGGGGAAGAGGGTAAAACAGCAGTGAATCTTGTCCAAGGAAGAGTTCTTATTTCTTGACAAAGATCAGTGGTCAAACTTTTTCGGCTCATGTAAGATGTTTTCCACAGTGTTGGATAAAACGACATGGAGACCCCCTAGGCAGTCCAGTTCTCGGGGCCCTGTAGCCTAATAATCTTATTACACAAAATTTTAACAATATATTTCATTGCACAAATAAAATAACAAATAATCAGCAAATTAAAAAAATATGTAACTAAACAATAATTATTTATTCGAATTTTTAATAAAAACTAATTCTTGCAGCAAAAAATAACTAAATATTTGGGGTTTTCTTTTTTTATTTTTGGGACCCATAGGCAATTACCTACTCCACCTAATAAGTAATTCGGTACTGGTTTTCGGGGAATCCCATTCCACACTCTTAGAAGAATATATCTTAAAATAATATTTAAAGTATATAGATAAACATATTTTCTTGATGTTGTAGGAAAAGACTTTTAAAAATTTTATTTCTTATTAAAAAAATTTATGATGTAATGTTATTTATTCATTGATAATATTAATTTTTGATCCAAATGTCACCTGTGCACGCATGCATTATATTTAGTATTCTCAATTTTTACACAAACTGTCGTCCTTTGGAAATAATGTGTAGTAGCATTTCATATTCCGCGTTTAATTCGTTTTTATATTTTGTTTTTGTAGCCACTCGCGTTGAGAAATATTTTTCACTTACTAAATACATTTTTGTGAATGGCACTAAAATGTTCACAACTATGTGAGAAATTCTGCGCATTTTGCAAGAATTGGCAACCTAAAATTTTGGTGTTCTCGCTTAAATTTAAATTTTTGCATTGAATCTGTTGATATGTCGATAAATTGTTCCATCTTCTTCATTATAGGTGTTTTTCTCCCCCCACAAATGTAAAAGGTTTCAAAACATTGTACTAACTAGTATAAAATTACTTTGTGGAACTCGGGATAGTAAACAATAGTATATTCACAATCTAATAGATAAAGAAAAAAGTTTTAAATTCATTTATTATAATACAATAAAAGTTTAAAAAGTTTTTCACAACAAAGTTATGCATAAATAAAATTTTTAATTTTTTTTCTCAGTGGCACTCTGCACTACTCAACAAATGCGTCAGTTTTCAAGAGGATGGAAGTTGATAAATTTGTTATGGATTTTATTTGGAATAGATCTCCAAAATTATGGTCAATTATGAAATGTCGAAAAAATCGGAAAGATAACTCCAAACATAAATTTACAGATATTTTGTAAATTATTGAACGTTATTTCTGCAGAGATTTAATTGTTTCAAAAGAGAAAATTGTATGCATTCTGCTCTCCGCTTTTGGTTCCATTTATCTAAGTAAAAACTCTTTCCTCATAAGAAAAATATTTCGAGTCCACATAGAAAATCAACAAAGAATTGTCTCAATTTTCTTCTTAGACAAATTCTTATCTATAAAATATAATTAAATATTTTTCAAACAAAATACGCAAATAATAGCCTCATTACATTACTTTTTATTATAAATAGCAGTATCAATAATATCATGTGTATCTGAAAAATATTTAACACTTTTTAAATAAAGAAAGTACGAACAAAAGAAAAATATTACAATTTTTTCCCCGGCGTTTCTCAGTACAAATTCTGAAATATATCAACGTTGATAAAGCGTATAATAATAGACATGATATATTTTATGTTGCGTATACGTATAGAATAAAATACACTTTTTAAATCACATACAGTTATTGATTTTAGTATACAATAACCTAAATTTAACATTTATATCGTTGGATAAACATACGATTATTTAATTTTTACCCATATTTGGCAACAAAATAATAGTATTGTTTTATGTAGCGGATTTGATGTTAATACAGTTTTTTCTAATATTTATTCATTAATTAGCAATTAATTAATTAAATTAATTACCGGTTTTCGACACCAACTTAGATTCGTCTCCATTATTGTAACAATGTAACTGCTAAAACAATGACAAAAGTTGGCGTCGAAAACCAGTTTTTCAGCCAAACTAGCCGAACCGGGTGTGCATTGTTACAACAATTCAGACCAAATCATGCTTTTTTTCAATTCCTACTATTAGTTCACTCTCTCCCTATACATATATCTATATATATCTTGTTAAAATTTTCAATCGTTAATAAAATACTTTCTATGCATTCATTCAAAGTAGAAATTGACTTAAAATTTTTTTTATATTACTTGTTTCCCTTGAAAATGAAATTAATCTAACAGGAAATTGCGCTCAAACTTATGGGACGAAAACCTGCAACACCAATTACGATGTATAAATAAATGCATTGAGACCTATTTGCAAAAACTCAGTGAAAGAGTTGAGAAACAAATATCTCACTAATCAAATAAATTTAAATCATATTATTTGATTCATTGCATTTTCATTATTATATTATCTATGTTTGTATACATATAAAAATAATGAAAACAATAATAATTCGTTCTGTTTTAAATTCTTACTCCAATAAATGCTTGTAATGAATCCAAATCTATCATAGAGATATATATTTTATATGTGGCCCGCGGAATTGTAATGTTTTTCCGAAGTGTCCCGCAAGGTCATTTGGGTTGGCCACCCCTGTTCTACGCAAAACCCCATCAGAAGACTTTACAAGTATCACCAAAAGCGGGTACCCCCTTCCCCCATCACACTCTGCAGTTTCATCTGCTCTTTGCTGTTTTATTACAGAGCAATAAAAGTTTCTACCTCCCTCCCCCTTTTTTTTTTGTACCTTTCTTTTCTTTCCTAGAGACTTCGCACCAATGTTTGTCGTGAACTAATGAAAACACCGTTTACATACTTAGAAAATTATTTTTTTAAAAGTAAGTGTTTGTAAAAGTTTATTCACTGGATTATCATTTTGTGGAATACTTTATTTTCTAATTTAAAAATAAACTAGACCGAATCAATATTTTAACTATAGTGCTAAAAAAATTTTATAAAAATTTTACTACTTAAAAATTTTATTACATATTTTACTAAAATGGATATATTCCGAATTAACTTTAATTCTGACTTTGATATGTGTAAAATGTATTGCGCAAAGAAACCGCAGCATCTATTATATTAAAAATTTAGTCAGACTTGACCAGGGAATTGAAAATGTTCAATGATAGAAAATACCAGTCAGTGTTGGTTTATCCATTGGGCACTTGGGGCGGGCGCCCTGGGCCGGGAAGGGCCCGGATAGGCTGGACTTAAACAGGTTTTCTAATTATAAATTTCGCTTCTCCACAGTCAAGAGCACATGTGGATCTTCTGCTCCCAGGTATCGAAATGAGCCTAAACAGGCACTGCAGACAGTAATATTGAATAGAAAAAAAAGCATATTTAAAGATACAGCGACTTTAAAATCGCGATATTGCCATATTTATTCGAATCTAAGACGCACCTTTTTATTCCGATGTTAATGCTACTAAAAATTGGTTGCAAGACGGAAAAGAATTGAAGACGGAAAAAATTCATCGGATAGAAAAATTGAACAAGATATTATCGAATAGAAAAGATATAGATTTCGTTCATTTTCAAAAGTTTTTAATACTGGTAAAATAAAATAATTGTTCATTTCTTATTAATTCACCTTTTTTTATTTCGTAAAATGAGTGAGTGAACATTAACGTCGCACTGAGGGCTTTTGACGACGGACTTCGTAATTTTGAACCATGGTCAAGTGACGAGGACGACACCTGAGCTAGTATCCCCTCTCCTAACTACCACATCACACCAACGGGAGAGCATTTAAGCTCTCGACAGATTTACAAATAGAACAACAAACAGAGTACAAATAGAATTTTAAATTTTAATGATGAAATGAGCTTTTGAAAAAAGAAACTTGTAGTTATACAAACTTCAATCCATTTTACATACATATTTATAATCTTCTTTTCGATTGTTTATTGTGACGGGTAACCTTGAGAGCCCCAGGATTCCGTGGAACATAGTTTGAAGGCCACTGCACTATATAAATGCTGAGGAGAACGAAACAGGAGAAAAGGTAGATATACAGTAGTGAAAAATTAAGTTTCATGTTTCAATCTGTTGTATTAAAAGAAGGACTAACAGTATGAAGCAATTTTACTCTTAACGAATAAATATAGTACCATAGAAAATTATATGGTTTATTTTCCAGAATTAAGCTGGCATATAATTTACAAATAAATTTTCATAATTTGCTATGAATTCCATGTAAAAATAAATTCCATGTAATTGGTGAGTATGGTGTCTTTTGGGGAGAATTTTGTTTTTATTCTTTTATCCCCAACTCTCACTCTCACACACACAAATAAATAATATTCCTAACATGTTTCAAAAATTTCCAATCTTATTAGTTTTGGAAGATGCATAACAATCATCAATCAAAAAAAGTATCAAAATAGTAAAAAAAACGTTGGTTTCTTTTTTCACTGATATACAAAACATTTCTTGTCGAATAATTCTTATTTATTCACCGATTCTACAAAGTAGAAAGTAAATTTCTTAGATGTGCATTTTATCTGCTCCTTTTTCTAAAAAATAATAAGTATGAAAGGACTATTGTTTCAAATACAGAATCGAAAATTTTATCTACGTTAAATAATGTTTGTTCTTACATGTTCTAATAATATGCACTTATATATAATTTATAAAAAGCAATAAAATATTCGTGTGTTAAAACGAAGTAGTAATCCTAAAGAGAAAGTTTATCAATTGTAATTAAATTATTATAATTTCAATTATAATTCATAAGATTACGCTGGATTCCATTTGGATTTGCTTTTTCAGTATTGAGGGGGGGGGGTGATTTCTCTTTTCTAATAATAAATTTTCTTAATTTGTTTCAATTATTGTTAAAAATAACATCTACTGTCTCTTCATACCATTTCCTTCTTCGGTGGTGTGGGGTAAAGAGGACGTGGTTAGAGCGGACACATAATATTTCGTGGCTACAGCCGTCACCACCTAGAGATCGGACACATCCCCCCTCTTAGAACAGATAAAGGGTGCAAACAAATAAGTAAATAAATGCTTTTAAAAATCACAAATATAATTTAAAACGGTATTTTAAATGGTAAATATCTTTCACGTGTGTGTGTGTGTGTGCTAACGTTTTTTTTTTTCTTCTTTTTTTTTTTTACGGAAGTTTTCTGTTGTTTCACGATTATCGAATTACAAGAATAAATAAATTTTTTATTTGTATTAAATTGTTAAGATATTATAGTGCGAATGCGTTTTTAAAGATAGCGAAGTGTAATAAAAATAACTTTCAGAGAAATATTTAAAAATTAATAGTAAATAACAGTATAATGAAGGGTCGAAACTGTGTACAACAGATGACATGTGACTGATTAGGGAAACAACGCAATAGGTACAAGAATATCCACTCTTCCAACCCAATTTCCCAGAGCAGACAGTGTTTCTACTGTCGGCTCTGACCACATAACCTTTCCTTCATATTGAGGGGGAATGTCCAATTTGGGTCAAAGGCTATCTTTGATCAGCAAAACCCCTCTCTTTTCAACTAGACATATATTGCCTTTCTGCATTGTTCAAAGACTTGAATACTGCCTATTATAGGATGTTTACGAGCTCTATTACTTTTATTTTTCAAAGGCATTTTAGAAATATTAAAAAAAAGAAGAAGCTGAGTTGAAATAAGTCCTATGAGAAGTAAAGGTTCCTATTCTAAATTTCAAAAGTGACTGAAACGAGCAACGTATTTTTCTTCCGTCGGAATGATTATTCAACGCCATCCAATTAGAAGACCTCAAAATCACCGAAATTTATGACTCCACCCCCTCACACATCCCCAATACTGCTTTTTCCTCTTTTCTGTTTTAGTACCCCCACAGCAATAAAAGTTTCCTATTTCTCCCCCCTTTTTTTTTGTACCGTTTCTCTTCTTTCCTAAAGACTTCAGACCAACAAGTGTTTTCTGGTCCCATCTGAAATGAAATTCCCATGAAATATTGACATCATGACATGACGAGATGCCTTTGGAAGGACGCTAAATGGTTTTGAGAATAACAAAACTGCAATTAAAAACAAAGTAGTTTATCACATAGTAATTAAACTGAGTAACAGATTGTTTTAAGACAATCATTTATAGTAAAATAGCTTTGTAATAATTAGAATTGACATAAGTTTCTAGTGGATAGATTCAACATTCCGCCTGTCCCCCCCCCCTAAAAAAAAGGTGTTAATAGCTGTTATGAGTTTTTCTGAGCAAATAATTAATGGAAAAGTTGAGAAAAGTAAAACTTCTAAACAATAGAAAATCGAGCAATAGCAATTGCGAGATTAAAAAAAGCAAAAATTATTAATTATTACAGTTATATTTTCCCTTCGTTAATAAAATAAATCATTCATTTTAAAAGTCTTCTTAAATTTATGTATAATTGCGTTTAAAAAATGAAAACATCTTTTAAATAGTTAGAAAATTAAGTTTTAATTTTTTTATAAATTAGGTTCTTAGAAGTTTATTCAGCAAGTTATCTAATTTAAAAATAACTAGTAATAAAAATAAATATCTTAACTATAGTCCTAAAAGAAAACACCTATGAACAGCCAATATCTGTTCATACGGTAATGCCTCACATATTTCTTTTTTTTTTCATAAATAAATATATCATAAAATTTTTAAGTAGTAAATTTTTTTTTATAAAACTTAACTAAAATGGATATATATTTTGAATTAACTTTACATTTTAAACATATCAAATTTAGAATTATTTAGCAAAGAAATCACTCAGCGACTATTATATTAAAAATTTGTCAAGAACATCAGGTTGTTGAAAATATTCAATGATAGAAAATGCCAGACAGTAATTTTTAATAGAAAAAAACTTAAATCACGATATTGCCATATTTTTTTCGAATCTAAGCCCCCCACCCCTCCGATACTTATGCTACTAAAAATCGGGTTGATCTAAAAATTGAACAAGATACTATCGGGATAGAAAAAAATTCACAGGTTCTCGTTTATTTTTAAAAAGTTTTTTATAATACTGGTAAATAAATTAATTATTTCCATTTACTATTAATTCACCTTTATCAATTTTTTAATTTTAAAATGAATGAGTGAATATTAATGTCGCACTGATTAGTTACTCAGGGCTTTTGGCGACGGACTTCGCAATTTTTGAACCATGATCAAATGACGAGGACAACACCTGAGATGGCATCCCGTCTCCTACCACACCAACGGGGGACATTTGAGCTCTCGACAGATTTAACGTACATCGCTTTGTGGCCGCGGTAGCCGAGTTCTCTAGGTATCGGATCGTGGCTGGCATGTCACGAGTTCGAGCCCAGTATCACTAAATCCCGCCGTGTAGGGGAGCGATGCACGTTAAATCTGTCGAGAGCTCAAACGTCCTCCCGTTGGTATTAGGACCTCCCGTCGCCCTCCTCTTAGTTAGGAGAGGGGGAAACTCAGGTGTCGTCCTCGTCAAATGACCATGGCTCAAAATTACGAGGTCCGTCGCCAAAAACCATTCACGTAGCTGAACAGTGCGACGTTATTATTCACTCACTCGTGCATCGCTTCCCTACACGACAGGTCTTGAGCGGTACTAGGCTCGAACTCATGAAACGCCAGCCACGAGTCCGTTACCTTGACCACTAGGCTACCGCAGCCATATTTTATTTCGTAAATTTATCATATGTCGATAACATATTTAACACTATTTTTAGTTTTTTTTCACAAAAACTGCTGAGAGAGAATTTGGGGTACGGCTTAGAATTGGAGAAAAGTAATTAAAAAAATAATTTCTGGTAATTTAATTAAAAAACAGATTTTTTTAATGATTGTTCCAATGGTTTAATGGTAAAATTGCACGTTAAATATAAAATCTATTCGATGAAAAAAAATTTTGTTTGTTAAAAATATTATAATTGCATTACAATAATTATATTAAAATTTTAAATTGTGAGCTTCAAGGAGTAGTAATTTGTGTTCTCTAGTCAATTCACAGCTTTCTGTGTATGTGTCAAGTATAAAATAAGTATACTTTCAATTTTTCATTCAGTCGCTTCACAGAATTTAAATATTTTTATATGCATTTCATTAATAAAGGCAAAAAAAAAAAATCTAAGTAGCATAATTATAAATTATTTTATGATTTAAATTTTTAAAGCACACATGCTGGAAATATTGAAAACATTCCTAAATGGGAAAGTTCATCAGGTTTGAGATGTTAAATCTCTGTGTACATCATAAATCTTCTTTATTGTCCACACTATTTGTCACAACTTGCTGGTTACCATCATTTCAGCTGGCGACAATATTTCAGAAAGCTATCGCCAAAATTAAGTATTCGTAGCCAAGAAAAATTCGTGTTACAAAACGATGGTGGCGCCATCTCTTTGAGATAGTCCTAACTACGCCAAAAATAATTCAGAATGAACTTAAAATTTAAAATAATTCATTAATAAAAACATAAAACTTAATTCTGGCTACACTAGTCAAAAGAGGGAAGCATGCTTTCTAATATACTATTTAATTCTACTCGAAAAAATCAATTTTTTTCTATTAAAATGTGCTTTGCGTTTTCACTTCCTATACTTTAACATAGAAAACTCAAATTTCATTTTGCAATAATGCTGAAAACTGCGTATTTTTTTAAAAATCAAAATTCAAAGAACACTATCCTCTAAACAATAATTTTTTTTATAGCCATAGAAATTTTTATTATTATTGGAGCTTTTTTCTGCCGGCAAATGTGCTTCCCGTTTGATCCCTATCCTTTAACATTGACCGAAAACAGACATAATACGATTCAATTGAGAGAATCGGTAAAAAATCAACTATAATTTTTTATACAAAATTTTTGTTGTTGATATTTTTTTTTAATCTACAAAATGTGAAAGCTCTAAGTTTAAAAAATTGAGAGTAATTATACTTTCATGTTCTTGTTTTTTCACATTCCAATGGCAAATAAAAA